>SJXQ01009784.1:121991-147939 GCA_006408695.1 Aepyceros melampus | reverse complement strand
CCTGGCCGCACATCCCCATCCATCCTTACTCCACGGGAAGGACTGGAGAGGTGGGAACGTGGAGGACACCCCAGGAGGAACCAGAGACGACAGGAGCATCCGGGGGCCAGAACGTTCAAGAGGTTTTGCCTACATTCTCCACACGTGGGGCCATTTGGAATGAAGACCTGACCTAAATCATATCTTTTCCCGATGGAGGCAGTGCTCCCTTGAGAATTACTGGAGACAGTCCCAACCAAACTGGACTGTTGATCCCTACTGTGGAGAAGGTAGGTGGGGACGGAAGAGTCTTGGTGTCAGGAGAGCACCAAGACCCTACCAGTGGCCATGCCAGGTGGAGGATGGGACTCTGCTCCTGGGAGCGTGGGCCCCCCAAGCAAACTCGGGTAGGCACTCTCGACAGAGGCGAGTCCCTATGGGGGGTGACACCCCACTCTGGTTCCCTAGCAGTACCACTGCGGGGTAGGTCACTCTCAACTTTCCCTGTGTCCTTTAATCTGTGCCTGGAATGTTTGTTTAGTGACAGAAGCCATAATACCTAAAAACATGGGCAAAAAAAGAAACCTTCATCTATAAGGATAAGCAGAGAGAGAATAGTGACTCATGACAAAAAAACACACAAAACCCCAAAGCAAAAACCCCAGAAGTCCTGAGCAAATATCCTTCCATGAAATAAAGTAACAGCAAGCCATAGAAAATTCCAGAAATTTGCAAGTTTCTGCTTTCAAGCAAGATGGTGGTGACATTGCACCTATGAAATTGGAGCAGGCAGTTTGGAAGGTGGCAAAAACAAGACCCTCAGAGGCCATATACAGATAAGTAATTGCTAAATTCTAAAGGGCAGTTTCCTGACTAATTATGGAAAATTGATTCAGTGAGTTGGAGGTGAACTTGAGAGTTTAAGGAAGCTCAGAGAGTAGATATAAATAAATAAAGTCATAAAGGAGAAGGTAGGAGACCTGGAAAGGCAAGAACCAGGAGCTGTTCAATGGGAATTCCTGAGAGAGCAGAGTGAGCAGAGAAGCCAAAATAATCACCGGGGAATCCAAAGAGCTCGTTGAGCACCAGGTACAATTAAACGAACCTGCATTTCCAGGTAAAGGAAAGTATACATCCAAGCTGAAAAACAATTTACCTCCAAAGAAACAAGAGCTGCACTGCAATTAGCCTCTTTTGCCTACAAAACATCCAAATCAATTTCACTTTTATTTGAAAGCACAGCTCTTATGCAGCCCTGCTTAAGATTTCCAATGGTTTTGTTTACTTTGTGAGGTGTTTACCTGAACAATTTACCTGAGAAAAATCCAGTTCCAATACTCCTCTATCTCTGACCATAATTTGTTCCTTGGGATAAGTGGGATAAGTTGGTAGACTCGTCTGCAATAATTAAAAAAAAATAATGCGTCACTGTTGAATGAGTTTTATAGAAAAATATCTGACCTGATTTTCTCTATTGAATGTGCTGTATTTAGGTGCATCTGGCTAGCCTGTGGGATCTATGAGGATGAACTGCAGAGCTGTGTTCTGTCTCCTTGACATCTCTCTTCCCTCATCTGGCTAGGTGATCATGGTGTGTATGTTCACTGGAGTTGGCAACAGTAAAAGATGTGCTCAGATATGAAAGGAAAGTGAAAGTCACTCAGTCGTATCTGACTCTTTGTGACCCCATGGACTATATGGTCCATGGAATTCTCCAGGCAAGAATACTGGAGTGGGTAACCTTTTCCTCCTTCAGGGGATCTTCCCAACCCAGGGATCGAACCCAAGTCTCCCGCATTGCAGGCGAATTCTTTGCCATCTGAGCCACAAGGTAAGCCCAAGAATATTGGAGTGGGTAGACTATCCCTTCTCCAGTGGATCTTCCTGACCTGGAATTGAACTGGGGTCTCCTGCATTGCAGGTGGATTCTTTACCAACTGAGATATAAGGGATATGAAAGGAACCTGGAAAATATACCATTCGTGTGTTCTTCCTCAAGAAGGTACTAGAAGCCACTCTGCAGTCAACTACAACATTTGTACATTCATTCCACCCCTCCAGAGTCAGGCCCCAACAAGCGTCCTTTTGCCTGGTCCCTGGAGCCAATAGACCAAAACCAAGTTAAGCTCAGAAGCAAAGGAAACCTTTTTTTTAATTTAAATGGACATTTGAGGTCAAGGAAAAAGCTCTGGCTTTTATTAGTCTCTCTCTAAGCAGCCCAAATAGAGAATGTGTTTTATTTTATTGGCCATGCCGCAATGTGGGATCTTAGTTCCCCTACCAGGGATTGAACCCTGCAGGGCAGCACAGAATGTTAACCACTGGATTACCAGGGAAGTCCCAGAAAGCTTTATCCTTTGATAGAAGGATGGAGAGGTGTAGCTGCTCTCACTCCAGAAGGTCACACTGGGTGCAGCGTGTCTGCACACGGCCCACTCCCGCCATCTTGAATTGAGTGTGAAGGCAGTGCTTCTGCACACGGCCCTGAGCTGAGGCATGTGCACAACCATTTGCACCAGGAACCAGTTTTGCTGGGACGTGTGCAAAGCCTCTGCAATTTGGCCCTTTGTGAGCAAGTGACAGCAGACTAAGCACAGAGGAAGAAAGGTTAGGCTTTATTTTATTACCCAGATTCTATTTTTCTTTCCCAGGAATTGTTAATGGACTTTGCTGGTGACAAAGTTACAGTGGAAGAGAGATAAACAACAGATCCAGAAAAGCATGTAGAGTTTAAATAACTGGTCATACGATTAAAAGCAACTCATATACAAAAAAGAATTTTTGAAGGCAAAAATGCATGTTAGACATAGAAGATTATCTGGTTTAAACTTTTAGATAGTAGTGAAAATTGGTAAATTGGGCAGAACAAAAAAAATAAATGTGTGTTAAATTTCTGTTTTCCTTGGGAACAATCTTGTATAATATCTCAGTGTTAATGGAAGCCAGAGAAATATATGTGACTTCTTAAAAAGCAATGTGTAAAGAGCCATACATGGAATAAAAGTAAGATTCATACTTTCCAAGTTACTAAAGAAAAGAAAAGAGCTATGAATAATATCTTTTTAGCAAAAGAAAACAATAAAGAAATATTTTTAAAAAGCATAACAGAAATAAGTCGAGAGATAAATAGGACTAACACCAATCCTCCAAAGGACAGACTTTCAGACTTGATTGAGAAACAGAATAAAATTAAAATCTATTGACAAGAAGCACATCTAAAATTTAAAAAAAATATGGAAATATTGAAAAGCAATGACTGGATAAAGGTGTACCAGAATAAATACAAATAAAAATTGAAAAGTGATACCAAATTAGACTTTAAGTGGTTTCAAGTAAGATATTTTTACAGTGATAAAAGGTAAATTTACCACAAAGATATAATGAATAGCAAACCCTTATGTGTAAAATAATTATTAGAATATGTAAGCTAAATTAAAATTATAAGAAGAAACTGACAAAGACATATTAAAATAGGGAATAACTTTATATGCAACAATCAGTATCGGACAAGTTGACAAAATAAGGAGATAAAAATTAAACACATGTAATAAGTAGAGCTTATTCAGTATTTAATGAGCCATAATGAAATTTATACCATACAAAGAAAGAGGATAAGACCCATGATATATTTGTATAAGCTGATGACTGAAAAATCTTAATCACACACAAAAATTTATTGAATTCTCTTAAGGAGCAAACTGTCCAGATCACATCCCATAGGTTCAGCATATGAATCTTAATAGCAAAAATGTAACACAAATTGCAATACATTTTAAAAATTAGAACGATGGTAAATTTTAGATGATAGAAAAACTCTATAATTCTAGAATTCTCAAGGACACATAAAACAATTGAGATGAAGCCTAAAATTAATTTGAGGTCAAATGCATTAAGTGTGTTTGTTATGAAACAAGGCTAAACAACAATAGAAAACTGATAATCACAACTTTTAAAAAGCTAAGATATTAAGTTAAAAATGGTGAAAAAATATAGAAATGTATGTAGCAGAATATAGGAGAACAGTAAAGTTGAGAAATTCAAGAACTTAAAAAATGCAAGTACATATTAAAATAGATTAACTGCTGGAAGTTAGGGAAAAAAGAAGGCTATATAATATATAATGAAAAATTAGTGAATGTGGTTGAAGAAACAAAGTATGAGGAACTCAATGGATTTAAGTAACTACAAAGAAATACTGGTTATAACCCAGTGTATCATTCAATGGATGGAAAATTTTTCTGAGGAAAATGGAAATCTTCCTGAAGATGGTGTCTGACTGAAGCAGGGGAACGCTTCTACAGGAAGGTGACCTTGGAGAGAAATTTCAAAAGGGGCTTGTGGTTTCGTTTTTGTAACTTTGTCATATTTATAAACGGATCTCTTTGTCTTCCTCATTATTATTCAATATCTAGCCATTTCTTCCAGAATAATTTTAGAATTCTTTAGTGTTGGGGGTGAAGGTTTTCAGTCTTGTCAGAACACTTAATTCCCTTGCTTTGGGAAAGATGCAGAGCATTGGGAGAAAATGTTTTACAGAGAGAACTAAGGCTTGAATCTGAAACTTGAAAAAGCTAAAAAAAATTTCCAGACCCAACTCTCTGAGAAGGTGGAGCTGGAACAGGGCCGGTGGGGCTGGAACCTGTCGAGATGCAGACCACAGCCACTGAATCAAAAAACAAAAAGGCCTAAATAATACATAGCACGTTGAAAACAGACGTTTCGTATCTCACATAGGTCTATTCCAGGGGTGCAATAATGTTTTAACATTCAGAAATTTATTCATAAAACATATCCCATTGGTAGATTAAAAGTGGAAAATGTTCTATAAAATCTCAGAGGACATTTGATAAAATTCAACATTGATTTCTGATAAAAACTTAATAAGCCAAGAATAATAAAATGATTCCTTGACATGGAAAAACAATATGAAATCATCAGCACCAGCACCTTTCATGAGAACCCTCCATAGGGCCTTCAGAGTCTGGGGCAGGACCAGGAAGCAGCAATTCCCCCAGTGATGAACACCGTTCTCAAGTTCTAATGCATGTCATAAAACAGGAAACAGAAAAAGGAAGATTAAGTTTCAGAAAGGAACAGGCCTAAATCTGCATGTGGCATGATTCCATCTCTGAAACTCTAAGAGAATATTTTAAGCAAAGTAGCAAGCACAAATCAGTAAGTTTTCCTACATCATGTTATGACTTGCTGGAAAGTAAAAAGATAAAAGATTTCCAATCTCCAAGGTGAATGTAATGTTTTAAATCCTAGGAGTAAACCCAGCAAGATGCACAAGGGGACCATGTGAAGAAGCAGACAACAGGTTTTGAGAGGTGTCAGAGAAATCATCAGTAAATACAGACCTTGGTTCTGAAGAGGGCAAAGAGGCCAAATTTCTCCAATTTAACTTATGCTTTTGGGGCGGTTCCTACCACAATCAAACATAAGTTTGACTAAATCATTCTAGAAGAATGGACAAAATATTGACCACTGGAGAGTAGTTGAGCAGTATACTCTGCCGTTTTGATGGTTCACAGTGGAGTGTGGTTGCAAGATTAGACAGGCAGACAAGAGCCCACTCGTTTAGCATATGATATACACGACACTTCCACTGGGATGGCCAACTGCTTAAGGGGTTGGGCTTAAGATCCAGTGGATATGTGTCCGAGTGGGTTGGAGATCAAACTAGTCAATCCTAAAAGAAATCAACCCTGAATATTCACTGGAAGAACTGATGCTGAAGCTGAAACTCTCAATACTTTGGCCACCTGATGTGAAGAGCTGACTCTGATGCTGGGAATGAGCCTGATGCTGGAAAGATTGCAGGCGAAAGAAGAAGGGGGTGGCAGAGGATGCGATGGTTAGATAATATCACTGATTCAATGAAGACGAATTAGTGCAAACTCCGGGAGATAAACTCTGGGAGATAAGGAAGGACAAGGAAGTCTGGCATGCTGCAATCTGTGGTGTCGCAAACAGCTGGACATGACCTAGTAACTGAACAACGGCAGCAATAAGCCTGGCGTTTCAAGTGCTTCGGGGAAAGTTTCGATTATCCAGTGATGTTGGGATAACAGGTTAATTAGTTGGAAAAGAATCCCTCTATCACACTTACATAAAAATTCATTTCAGTGGATTACAGAGGTGAAGTCATCAGAGAACTATACGAACTTGAAAAATGAGGACTGCGTGTTTGTCTGGTTTCTAGGTAGGGGAGGAAGAACAAGGAGGAAAACATACAGACAACTGATAAAGTTTTGTCTAATGAAATTGGAAAATTCCCAACACCAGATTACACCCTCACCAATATTAGCAGACAAATGTGGACATAGTGTGTCATATTGTTAAATAAGAATTTTTCCCTTTAATACACAAAGAATCTTTATACTTCAGTAAAAGTTTTGGGGAAAAAGGCCTAAGAATTTAAAAGAGCATTCATTAAGTAACAATTCCAAGTGCTCAATAAGTGTCTGAAAAGATTTTCATCATGTCAGGAGTGAAGGGAGTGCAACTTTAAGTAAAGGCTATATCTTTGGCCGATCAAATTTGTAAAGGTTTTGAAAGGGGTCATACCCAGTGTTGGCAATAATTACAAAAAAACAGTAATTATCATGTATTATATTTGAGATTTTTCTGGAGGAAAAATTGGCAATATGAATGAAAACTTAAGCATCATTCATACCTCAAGATCCAGTATACTATACTTAGATGTTCAGTCGTGTATGACTCTGCAACCCCATGAACTGTGCCCCTCCAGACTCCTCTGTCCAAGGGATTTCCCAGGTAAGAGTGCTGGAGTGGGTTGCCATTTCTTTCCCCAGGGGATCTTCTTGACTGAGGGGTCAAGCCTGGGGCTCCTGCAGCATCTCCTGCATTGCAGGCAGATTCTTTAACCCCTGAGCCACTGGGGAAGCCCAGTACCTGGCTTGCTTTCCTGGTATTGGTCCCATGTAAACAATTAGAGAATCAGAAGGAGCTGTATGTATGAGGAGATTGTGTGGCTCTCTCTCTAGTAGTGAAAAACGGGGACCAGCGTAAACACCCAGTGGGAAGACACAGGTTAAACAAACTGCGGCCCATTAAAAGCGATGGAGTACTAAGCAGTCATTAAAAACTGCGTTCTCAGAAACTAAGCATGTGCGGTAATATTCACAATATATTAAAAGATAAAAGCAGGTTACAGAATGTTATACGCTTTATAATTCCAGTGTTGTAAAGTCGGTGTATATGTCTAAATAAATGATGGAAGGAAATACAGTGGTTTCTTCTAATCCTGGGAATATGAACACTTTTTATTTTCTTCTTTATCCTTTTCTGAAATTCTTAAGATTTATGCAAGGGTACTGTATTTCTTAGCTACAAATCACCATAATAATTATAATAAAAGAGTTTTAAAAGCTCCATAGGGAAAACAGCACTGGCCCATCTGAACAGTCCTTCTCTGCCCAGTGAAGGATCAAAGGGCTCAGAGCCCAGTCTCTATGGCTCTCTCTGCCTCAGACTGTCTCTTCATGTCTCTCTGTGTCTCTGTCTCACTGTGTCTCTCTCTCTATCTCTGTCTCTCTTTCTCTGTCTCATCTCTCTGTCTTTCTCTGCATCTGTCTCTGCCTGTTGTCTCTCTATTGCCAGACATTTATTTCCTTCCGAAAAGTGATGGTTTCCAGTTTTTAGTTAACATTTCCTTTATTTGATGTGTGATGTGATCTTTCTGAGTTGGATATATTTTTTTCCTCAGGCTTCTGGCATCCTGGCTTAATTTCCTGAGAAAGCTGTTTTCAAGTCACAGCACATCTCACTTATGTCCTTGAAGTCAGTGTGAGTGAGGAAGGGCTGGGATGGAGAATGTCCGCCTCTTCTCCCTGGACTCTGCTCGGTCCTGCAGGGGTCTGCTGGGGCTCCTGATTTAGTCACATTGTTCTGGGCATGGATGAACATGGCCACCTTTCTATCAACAGAAACCTCAAGTTAGGATTGGCAGATTTAGCAAATAAAAACACAAAATGCCTAGTTAAGTTTGACACTCCAGTATTCTTGCCTAGAGGATACCAGGGATGGGGGAGCCTGGTGGGGTGTCATCTATGGGGTTGCACAGAGTCGGACACGACTGAAGAGACTTAGCAGCAGCATATCTCAAACATTGGATGGGATATACTTATACTAAAAGCTTATCCATTATTTATCTGAAATGCAATTTAACTGGGCAACCTGTATTGCTCCTGACTGCCCTACCCCTAATGCTTTGAATGACCACGTGCCTGCATGGCCTCATGCCTCACCTTGGCCTAAGTTACTTTGTCTACAGTGGGGTCTTCATACCCCACCCTCAAATCAAATGGATGGGCCAGCCAGGACCATGGTATCTGAGCAAACACAGTCATCCCCTGCTGGGTCTATCTGGGCCTGGCTGATCGATGCTTATAAACTGGCTGTCAGAAAATTAGAGGTTAGCCATTCTTCTCTGTAATCTAAAATCCAGCATTCACTCATTTGCATAAGCAGAGAGAATAATTAAGAAGCTGATGGGTCAGGCGAAGTTGTGGCTGAACTGTGAAGGATAGAACCCTGGCCTCATAACAAGATGCTTTTCTCCGCTGTGAAGGGGTTCTCTCTGCCTCCTTCTTGAAGGACATTCAAACACTCTCCCTTCTGCACACACCCTGGAGGGGTAAAGATGGTCCATGCCAGCCGTGTCAGCAGGGTAACCTGCTTCAGGGTGGTAGACCCTGGCAGTTCACCCCTTTCCTTTACTGCGTGGAAATGAAAGAAAAGGAAAAAAAGCAGCTAAGAATAAGGGAGCTATACATGTCAACAAAGGTCCTTCTAGTCAAGGCTATGGTTTTTCCTGTGGTCATGTATGGATGTGAGAGTTGGACTGTGAAGAAGGCTGAGCGCTGAAGAATTGATGCTTTTGAACTGTGGTGTTGGAGCAGACTCTTGAGAGTCCCTTTGACTGCAAGGAGATCCAACCAGTCCATCCTAGAGGAGATCAGTCCTAGATGTTCATTGGAAGGACTGATGTTGAAGCTGAAACTCCAATACTTTCGCCACCTGATGCGAAGACCTGACTCATTGGAAAAGACCCTGATACTGGGAAAGATTGAGGGCAGGAGGAGATGGGGACGACAGAGGATGAGATGGTTGGATGGCATCACCGATTCAATGGACATAGGTTTGGGTGGACTCCAGTTGTTGGTGATGGACAGGGAGGCCTGGTTTGCTGCGGTTCATGGGGTCACAAAGAGTCAGACACGACTGAGAGACTGAACTGAACTGAACATGCAGGAAGAACCATAGGTATCAAATTTTCATCTGGCACCCTTTTTTCTCTGTTATTTAAAAAACGACTAGGGTTTGGATGCTACTTGTTACAAATTGTTTTGGGACTGAGCCTGGCAAATTAAGCTTCGGTTTGTAGCAGTTGCCTCTGATTTGTGGTTCTAAATTTGGCTGGGGTCAAGGCATTCCAGAAACCCACTGTGCACCGACTGTCTTTGACACCCTGGTGCCGACCCCTGTGAGAGGCACAGAGCCAGGAACGCCTGTGGGAACGTTCCTGTGTCCCTTCCACTGAGAGCAGGGAAAGCACGTGGCCCAGGCTCTCGCCAGGCATTAGTCATCCCTCTCCAGGAAGGGGCCTGGCCTGAGCTAGCCTGGGAGCAGACCATGTTTTATTACCTCTCTGGCTTCTGGTTGCCCGCCAGGAGCTGAACCAGAAGTGCCAAAATGCTGTAAGAAATCAGATCGGGAGAGCGGCTGCTTGCGCGGCCTTTCCAGCTGTTGGCTCTGCAGCAAAGCTCTTTGTAAATTTTTTAAGAAAACATGTTCTCTGGAGGTTTTCATTTCAAGTTGGCAGCGTTAAGAAGTCAGGAGAGCTGGAGTCAAACTTTCCAAGGAATGCCTGAGCTTGGATCACGCTCCGCACTGAGTCTGGGCTTCAACTTCTGAGGCCTTGGGTTTGGGACTGCTGTCACTGGCTGATAATGGACAGTATTTAGTGTGCCTGAGGGGAGGGGCAGAAGCATGTGGCTCCCACAGCACCTTTCGTGCCTTCAAAGAGTATGTGGCATGTGTGGGAAATGATGTATGGGAGCCTGGTTAGGGACGAGATTAAGAGCATTGTTGAAACACAGATTCGTCATTTCTTCTGGAAGTGTTGGTTGCTTCCCTGGTGGCTCCGGCAGTGAAGAACCTGCCTATAGTGCAGGAGACTGAGTTCGATCCCTGCCTGGGGAAGCTCCCCTGGAGAAGCAAGCAGCAACCCTGTCCAGCCTTCTTGCCTGGAGAATTCCATGGGCAGAAGAGCCTGGTGGGCTACCTCTTTTCATTCACAAAAAGACTGCAGGAGTCCCGTTAAGTGGGTCCTCCTTAAGTCACCCCTGCACTTTCAACGTGTTTTCCCCAAATGACTGTGATGATCTTTTTCTTTCTCCTGAGAGTTCCAAGTGTGACTTTTGAACTGGAGGGCCAGACATTTCTGTGTAGCTGGCCACTCCTTACTGGAGGCCCTAGCTTTGTTCCTGATGTTTGTCACAGTTTCTCACTTTTCCTGCCCTTTATCTTTCTTATTTTCCTCATTTCTTTGCATTTTTGCTGATAGTAGACTCATATTGACTCCATATAGAAAAAGATAGCAAATAACAGTAAAGCGCTTGGCTGAGCGAGAAATGGGACCTCTTAGTGTTGGACTGTGAAGAAGGCTGAGCGCCGAAGAATTGATGCTTTTGAACTGTGGTGTTGGAGAAGACTCTTGAGAGTCCCTTGGACTGCAAGGAGATCCAACCAGTCCATTCTGAAGGAGATCAGCCCTGGGATTTCTTTGGAAGGAATGATGCTAAAGCTGAAACTCCAGTACTTTGGCCACCTCATGCGAAGAATTGACTCATTGGAAAAGACCCTGATGCTGGGAGGGATTGGGGGCAGGAGGAGAAGGGGACGACAGAGGATGAGATGGCTGGATGGCATCACTGACTCAATGGACGTGAGTCGGAGTGAACTCCAGGAGTTGGTGATGGACAGGGAGGCCTGGTGTGCTGCGATTCATGGGGTCGCAAAGAGTCGGACACGACTCTTGTTCACCCAAACCATTCAAATGGCCCCTTGGCCAGAATGGTGGTGGAAACCTACATATGTTATTTTCATCATTGCACTAATACGAAAATAGCAAGCTTTAAAAAATGATTGGATTATGAAGTACCAAGCTTGCTACATTTAACATTTTTGTCAAGAGAGTATCTTCACCCATGAAAGCAAACATTTTCACATGGATGGAGGCTTGTACCAATGAGATCTTTCGTGTGGCAGTGTAGTATACTAGATTATAACCTTCCCCAACATTAAAATAAAGTGCTGTGGGAGGGACACTAACTCTTTTAGGCCCCTTACACATTTCCCTAAGTGTCCGTCATAAATCCAGGAAATTGCATTGTCATTGTTACATTCAGGAATAATTTTGCTCCAGTACACTTCTGCAGCACCCATAATTCTATTTTAGGGAGTAAAGATGTTTAACTTATGTCAGGAGAGTCTGCTGATTGGTTCTGTTTTGCACTGGTGTTATTTTAAATCAACAGCCGCTGCTGGAAAATCAGATAATTTCTCAGAAGACTTGCATGGAGGCGTATTCTTTGGTTGTTTATGTTTGAGGTGAAAGCTTTCAGTTCGAATATTGTTCCAAAATGGATGAATGCCGCGTGTGATATCAGTTCACGTACATTAGGCATTTGGGGAAGCTGAGCAGAAGATGAAAATAAGGCTGCCAAAGGAGTTACTTCCAATGGAGGGTTAATCCCAGGTAATAACAGGAAGCTGGAATGAAGGCATAGAGATAAATACCCAGAGAGAAAGAGATGAATTACTGACCCAGGCATTCTGCAAGCCTGGGAGTTACACATGGGGGAGAGCTGCCCAGGAGCTGGGCGTGCGACCGTGGAGGACGTGGGCAAAGTGTAAGAGGTTTAGGTTTATAACAGGCAGGTGGAGAGAAGGGGTGTGCAGTCACATATCCTTTCTCAGTGTGCAGGCTTCTCCAGAAATTGGAATTCTGAAACACATCTGAATTTACAGCTCAAAAGCCCATGGAGTCAATGTGGAAAGTTGCCCCAGAAAACTAGCTATCAGTGAAGAAACGAGCCTTGTTGTCTAAGGAGATGACGTTCCCTTTTTCTGCAGCCAGAGGCACAAGTCTTGAGGCATCTGTACAACGTTAGTGAGGCGCAGCCCCCCTTGCGATGGGCGTGCAATGTACTTGGCGCGATAGTGAGCTCCTTTCCTGCCTCCCCCGATGGGCCAGGATGACTTCATTTGTTTCCAAGAACTACAACTGCACAAAAAGAATACACTACTTTCACTGGAAACGTTTCAGTGATGAAGAGAGTAGATTTCAAGTCGCAGGAAAGAGAGGACTTGAAGACTTTGTCAAACCCAGGTGGAAAGCGGTGGTCCAAATGTGTGTCTTGCCCTCCCCGGAGCCTGACTGGGAGACACGTCTCATTAGACGTGTGTCTGGCGAGCGCGTGTTGGGGACGGAACACACCTTTCAACAGGCACAAAGCAGAGGAGCAATTAGGTGTGACTGAGAGTCAGCAGGTAGCGGCAGAGGAGGAACAAGATGGGAGCAGGCTTCCAGGCGACGTGTGGCTCGAATCAGAGCTGCAAATAATGAGGAAACATCCTGTCTCAAGAATCGCACCATTTCTTACCAAGAGTGGATGCTGACAGCTTCACAAAGGCCACTGTGAGGGGAGGAGCGTCTGAGAATGCCAGCCATGAGCACAGAGGCTCCCAACAAATTGCCAGGTCCCGATAATCGTTCAGACAGCACGAGGCTGGGAGAAAGCCAGCAACCTGGGGCAGGAGGCCTCTGCTCTCTCCCCAGCCCCTCCTCCTGGAAGCGCATCGGCTCCCGGGCCCAGGGGAAGCAAGACGCCAGCCATGCACCTCCCTTCCACTCCGTGCCACAAACCTCACCCTTTTTGTCTGTTTCTTGTACGACCTGATTTTTATGAATACAATGTGATTTTCCCATTATTTTCGTTCCTTCAGGGCAAGAGAATCTCATCAAAAGTTCACAACTAATATATATAATATGTTACTAAAGTAAAACCGTGAGATGTGGGTGTAGGGAGAGTGGTAATCTCTCCAAACTTTTGAGACGTGTGTAACAAAAAACACAAAAATGAAAAGTCAGGGCAATTAGCTATTTTGTCAGTATTGTAAGAACCGAAAGGAACCCACATGGACTTTGTCATGAATAATTCATAGATTCCTGAGATCGCTCTGAAGTTCCTTTCCAATCTTAGGTTGGAACAAAGACTAGGTTGGCCATTGCTGCCAGGCACAAATTCAGGGTGTCAGTAATAGAAACTGCTGCCTAATAGGATGATACTGGTGGCTTCCCTGGTGACTGAGATGGTAAAGAATGTGCCTGCAATGAGGGAGACCCAGGTTCAATCCCTGGGTCGGGAAGATCCCCTGGAGGAGGAAATGGCAACCCACTCCAGTATTCTTGCCTGGAGAATCCCATGGATAGGGGAGCCTGGCGGGCTACAGACATGGGGTCACAAAGAGCCAGACACGACTGAGTGACTGATACTACTGGGATGATACTGGTGTTGCTTCCTCGCTGAGACGGAGACTGTACGTCCTTGCATTGACATGCTGGTAGGAGTGGGTGCTGCTGGCCCTGGGAAAACCATCCCTCAGTGAGGGGTCCCACATGCATGCACCTCAGTTAGGGTTGCTCTACCAATATTCCTGGGCTTCCCCGGTGGCTCAGCTGGTAAAGAATCTGCCTGCAATGCAGGGGACCTGGGTTCGATCCCTGGGTTGGGAAGATCCCCTGGAGGAGGGAAAGGCCACCCACTCCAGTATTCTGGCCTGGAGGATTCCATGGACTGTATAGTCTGTGGGGTCACAAAGAGTCGGACATGACTGAACGACTTTCACTCTGACTTTCTGCATCCATGTTAAGTGCAAGAATTTCAATATTTTATTTGGAAAACATGGAAGGAGGTGATAACTAAAGGTACAGGGTTTCTTTTTGAAGCAACAAAATTGTTCTAATTGGCGTGCACATATTTGTGAATATACTAAAACCCACTGAATGTTACACTTCACATGAGCAAATTATGTGGTATGTGAATTATATCTCGATAAAGTTGTTTTTTTTTTAAAAATAATTGAAAACCCACTTGCTTAGAATATCTGTTTGAACCACTTACTTAGAACATTTCAGAAACTTAAAAAAAAAAGGCAGGTGAAATTCCAGTGTTTCCTCCAAGTGTGGGGTTGCCACCTTGCCCCACAGGTAGCCACACCTCCGGTTGCTTCTCTGCTGTGCGCTTTGCCTTCCTCTGAATCTGAACCTGCTCTGCAGCTTGCTTTTGACCAGGAGGATGCTGCGGAAGGGATGCTGCGTGGCTTCCAGATCGAAGCTTCCACCTCCCAGCTGGGCTTCTGGGATGCTCGCGGGATACGCACTCTGGAGCCCGCCATCGTGTTGTGCGGTTCAAGCTACATGAAAGGCCATGAAAGCGCTCTGCTCAACAGCCCCGGGTGAGCTGCTGGCCTGCAGCCGGATTCACTGTCCACCTTATAAGCGTGCCGTCTGCAGCTTGTTGTTTGTACTTTCTTGATAGTGTCTTTTGAAGCAACAATGTTTTTAATATTTGACAAAATCCAATTAGATAGCATCACTGACTCTCTGAACATGCATTTGGGTAAATTCTGGGAACAGTGCAGGACAGGGCAGCCGGGTGTGCTGCAGACCGTGGGGTCACATAAGGGCGGACATGGCTTAGCGACTGAACAGCAACAGCAGAAGTCCAGTCCAGTCTTTTCTTTCCTCGTTCGTGAGCTGAATGGCATAAACAAGGTGCCGCTGCGCAATCCAAGGTCACACGGATCTAGAGCTACGCTTTTCTCTGAGAGTCTTAAAGCTTCAACTTTTACATTTAGGTCTTGCCTCCATTTTGAATTAATTTTGCATCTAGTATGAAGTTGGGTCCCACTTGATCCTTTGCCTGTTGATATCTAGTTTTCCAGCATCGTTTGCTAAAAAGATTTCTTTTGCCATTGAATTGTCTTGGCACCCTTGTCAAAAATGAACCATAAATATATGAGTTTATTTACAGACTTTCAGTTCATGGTCTGTTGTCATGCTAATACCATACTGTTTTGATTAATGCTGTATTTTAATAAGTTTTAAAGTCAGGAAACATATGAGTCCTTCAACTCCTTCTATTTCAAGATTATTTTGACTATTCTGTATCCTATATGGATTTGAGAATCAGATGTTCAATTTCTGCAAAATATCCCAGCTAGAATTTTGATAGGAATTGCATTGAATCTGTCCATCAATTTGGGAAGTATTACCATCTTAATGATAGTTTCTCAGTCAGTGACAATGAGATGTCTTTCATTTATTTAGAACTTATTTAATTTCTTTCATGATATTTTACAGCTTCAGTATACAAATATAGCTCTATTTTTGCTAAATTTATTCCTAAGTATTTTATACTTTTAAAATTCTTTTCTGATACTATTGTAAATAGAACAGTTTTCTTTATTTAATTTTTAACTTTTTTATTGCTAATGTTTAGAAATATTACTAACTTGAATACTGGTGCTGTATCCTGGCTGGATTGCTTTATTAGATCTAATAGGTTTTTAAACAACTTCTTAGGATTCTCTGATCGTATCGCCTACAGATAGAGATAGTTTTACTTTTCTATTTTCTTTAAAATTTATTGAGATTTCTAAATGGTCTTTTCTTTCCATTTTCTCCTTCTTTTCATTTGTCTATTGTTTTCCTACAATTTATAGATGGGGAAACAGTAGAAACAGTGTCAGACTTTATTTTTTGGCCTCCAAAATCACTGCAGATGGTGACTGCAGCCATGAAATTAAAAGACGCTTACTCCTTGGAAGAAAAGTTATGACCAACCTAGATAGTATATTCAAAAGCAGAGACATTACTTTGCCGACTAAGGTCCGTCTAGTCAAGGCTATGGTTTTTCCTGTGGTCATGTATGGATGTGAGAGTTGGACTGTGAAGAAGGCTGAGCGCTGAAGAATTGATGCTTTTGAACTGTGGTGTTGGAGAAGACTCTTGAGAGTCCCTTGGACTGCAAAGAGATCCAACCAGTCCATTCTGAAGGAGATCAACCCTGGGATTTCTCTGGAAGGAATGATGCTAGAGCTGAAGCTCCAGTACTTTGGCCACCTCATGCGAAGAGTTGACTCATTGGAAAAGACCCTGATGCTGGGAGGGATTGGGGGCAGG
The DNA here is from genome assembly GCA_006408695.1 of Aepyceros melampus. Taxonomy (NCBI): domain Eukaryota; kingdom Metazoa; phylum Chordata; class Mammalia; order Artiodactyla; family Bovidae; genus Aepyceros; species Aepyceros melampus. Next base: position 131,681 of record SJXQ01009784.1, on the reverse strand, counting down.
AGGAGAAGGGGACGACCGAGGATGAGATGGCTGGATGGCATCACAGACTCAATGGACGTGAGTCTGAGTGAACTCCGGGAATTGGTGATGGACAGGGAGGCCTGGCGTGCTGCTATTCATGGGGTCGTAAAGAGTCAGACACGACTGAGCAACTGAACTGAACTGAACTGATTTGTGCTTTAATATTTATTATTTTATTTTTTATGTTTGCTATGGGTTTAATTTGCTTTTCTTTTTCTAATTTCTTAGGTTGGAAAATTAGGTTTTTGATTTGAGAATATAGGCATATTCTTTTTGAATCCTTCTTTTTGAATATAAGCATTCATGGCTATAAATTTCCCTTTAAGCAATGCTTTGGCTGCACCTCAAAAGCTTCAGTATGTTAGCTTTCATTTTTATTACTTCAAAGTATCTTTAAAATCCCCTAGTCATTCTCCTTTGAGCATTAGGCATTTAGGAATATACTGTTTAATTTCAATGTATTTGTGTATTCCCCAATTCTCTTTTGTTATTGTAAATTTCATTCCATGATATAACCTTAATAATCTAATATTTGTTGAGACTTCCTATGTGCTCTATCATATGGTCTGTGCTGAAGAATGTTATTTGTGTAACTGAGAAGAGGATGGTAAGTTACTTGTCTTGCTATTAGTTAGTTAGTTAGTTAGTGAGTTAAGTCGCTCAGTCGTGTCTGACTCTTTGCGACCCCATGGACTGTAGCCCACCAGGCTCCTCCGTCCATGGGATTCTCCAGGCAAGAACACTGGAGTGGGTCGCCATTTCCTTCTCCAGGGGATCTTCCCAACCTAGGGATCGAACCCAGGTCTCCCGTATGAGAGGCAGATGCTTTAACCTTGCTATTAAACTTTTAAAAGTAAACCAGAGCTGCATTTCATGAGAATCTACCCATTTCCTACTCCTGAGGCAAGACTTTCTGATTACTCTTCCCAGTGACTTGTGAATTATAGGGTTATCTAGCCTGACTAAAGGAATCAGGTACCGCTCAAGGCCCTGTATGTTTGCAGAGCATCTTTCTCTCTAGCCCTGCTAGCGGCTTTCTTCTCCTTTCTTTCCTTTGGCCTCCAGCAGCCTCCTCATATGCACAGAATGTTCGGCGCTCTGCTAAGCTCTCTCCCCGCACAGCTCTCTCCTCTCTGGGCTGTGGCTGAGAAGCTTACTGTCCTTGTCTCCCTGGACTCTCAGCTTCATCTCAGTGCAGGGAACCTGCCGGCCTCTACCCGAGCTTGCCTTCCCGGGGCTTCTCTCAAGGTCAAGGCCTGCAGCAGCTGCATGCTTCACGTCATCTGTTTCTTATCCCTCATCATCACTGTCCTGTATTGCCTGATGTCTAGTGTCTTGAAAACAATATATTTTTAAATATGTTTTGCTTGATTTTTTTGTTGTTTCTGCATGAGGACAAGTCAAGTCCTTGTTATTTCATCTTGGCTGGAAGTGGAAGTCATATCTTAAAAAAAAATTATATATAACTGATTTTGTAAAATCAGGGAGGGAGTTTCAGGTATAATTTTACTTTTCATGTTTCTCTAGAATCCAGCTAAATGATTAAGCTGTTTTGTTAATCAGTATATTTTCTAGTGGTTTCTTTTTTTTTTTTTAATTTTGTAAGGGCTTTTTATCTACATAATAATTTTATTTCACATCTTTCTGACATATATGCATTTTATTCTCTTCTTTTATTGCATTTGAATGGCCTGGAATTTCAGAGCAATGATAATTAATAAGGTTGATAATAAGGATTAGAACTTGGTTCTTAGTGTTAATGAGAAGAACTCTAGCATTTTACCAATAAGCATAATGTTTAATGGTGGCTTGAGATTACCATTTTCTATCATATTAAGCAAGAATGCTTTTGTCACATGTGATATTTTTATAAATCAGGATTTTTCATAAAATATTTTAGGGCATATTTAACTGATTATTTGTGATGAATTCTATCAACTCTCCCCTTCACTTTCTTGAGCATAACTTCCTAAGTCAAAATATTCTCTTTCTTTAATCTATTAGTGAATTTTATTCCCTGGTGTTTTTAAAAAATATCTGTTAGCATTTGTGGTCGTAAGTATGCTTGCTGTTCAGTCGCTCAGTCGTGTCCAACTCTTTGCGACCCCATGGACTGCAACACGCCAGGCCTCCCTGTCCCTCACCAGCTCCCGGAGTTTGCCCAAGTTCATGTCCATATAAGTATGCTTGTTATTGTTGTTCAGTCGCTCAGTCGTGTCCAACTCTTTGCAATCTCATGGACTGCAGCAAGCCAGCCTTCCCTGTCCTTCACCATCTCATAATTTTTATTTTGCTTTTTAATTTCTCTTTTTAATAACCTGAAGCTAGGTATGAAAAATGTAAAATAAACAGTCGTTGTTTACTTGTCTTTGTTTAACATTAAATTCTTATACATTATACACTTGCTGTTATATATCTTCTCAATTTAAATAATTTTATTTCTTTTATGAAATAGGAAGTTATGATTTCTTTACGGTATGTTTATTATTTTAGATTTCCTAAGTAAAAAAACATGCTCATTCAAACTGACTATTGGCTATCTTAACTTTTTTATGCACGCCTAGAACAAAATTGAAGAATAGTCTCCATTTTCTTCAGTAGGCTATTTCACTGTCCTTTTTAGAAAACTTAAAATAAAAATTAAAAAGTGCATTTGTTCATGACAATCTTATGACATCAAATCTATTGAAAATAGGGGTAGAATTTACTTTAATTATTAGCTATTTTGAAGGCAAGAGAGGGTAGTAACTGTTAACTGGCATATTAGAAGGAACTCAGTCGGTTGTTTCTTTGTTGGTCATTTGACCTAACTAAGGTGCCGTGAGGACGGTGATGAAACTGGCTCTTATTATATATATGTGGACTGAGCCCAGAGTCTGATCAAGATTCTGTTGACTCTCAGGGACTCCACCGCTAGCACATAAAGATATATGTGACACCGTAAAAATGACGTAGTGAGAGCAATGGAAATCAGTTCAACTCAATAAAGTCTGGAGACTGTTCTTTTGTTTCTGTTATTTGCAAATAATGTCAAAAAGCTTTTTCCATGTTCTTTCTGTACTTCCCAAAGCATTTTTATCAGTGAGTTGTAGTAACAAATTACTATGCGTTAAGAAAATAATTCTTTTCATTTTTTGCTAGATTTTTATTTTTTTTTAAGTTTGGGGTTGTGGCTTTTATAGATTATGCTGTGTCACACTGTATATAGAATTTCCATAATGTTAAAATGCAAGTTTTCTGAGAAATACTTGGAGGGACTTTGAATGCCTCCCCTGCATTTAGACCTTAGGAAGGAAAGCCTGAGAAAACCAGGAGATTGCCCTGCCTGTGTAGACTTGTGACTTTCGTAAAACAAAAACACATTTACTTAAACATGAATGCATGCATACATGCATTAATCTCACTTTCTACTTATAAGCGCTTAAATTCACTGTAGAAGGCAAATGTTATATTAAAAGGAAAAAACATTTCCCTGTGCAATTGGAACAGAATTGTTCGGCTGTTAACAACTTCAACTGCTAATAGAAAAGTTAATAAATTACTCCAGTTCACATTGCCATATGGGTTTCCACATAGAGATGTGAATAAAGGATCATTTGACCAAAGAGTTGGGTGAGGAAAGCAGATTTGGGGCGGGTGTGTACCCCTTTGAACTTTAGCATCTCAAAGACACTAAAAACTTCTCTTGCTATTGGGGTTGTCACCTGCTGTGGGCCAGGTCCTGTGCAGGGTCCTGGCCCCTGAAGCGTTGTGGACCTCAACATGGCATCAGTGATGGACCGCAGGGAGCCACAAGCTCTCTGTTACTTTACCTGCAGCCGCTAATAATGGCACACAATTCAAGGCAGTCCTCTCATTTCTCTGCTTCTGAGGCCCCTTTGCAAGGGTTGGGGAGCAGGGTAATACCTGGGAGGGTTTATAGGTAGACCAGACCTGGAGAACATGGGGCCTTTCAGAGCAGATAGAAGGTTTTCCTCTGCCTTCCTGGAGAAGCGTGATTCTCTCAGCTTAAAGGAGGCCCTCCCTGGCCAGGCCTCCGGGCCAGGCCACCTCCCTCTGGACTTCTGTTTGTTCCATTCCTTCTGGCCTTACAGTCTGGAGAGTTCTGCACTGCTGGGAATTTCTCTATATTTCAAACCCATTTCCCTTCCACAGGTGGCTGCCCCGTGCTTGCTTTGTCCTCTGTCACTTTCGTACAGATGTCTGAGTGAGTGTGTGCAAGGCTGTGAGTTGCACACACTCTTTATGCTGTGAGTTGTATCTTCTGGGAACTGTCTGCCTGTGGCCTGCTTGGTCAATGGATATGGGCTGACTGGTTCTAAGTACAAAAGATACAGGCATCCTGAGCTTAGGAGGTGCTGTGATGTTAGGAAGGTACCGGTTTTCCCCTTTCCCAATCCCAAGGGTAAAAGCCTTAGTGAATGTGTCCAGAATGCTGCAAGGATGTAAAATATAGAGATCAGCTTCAGGGCAACTTTTACTGTGGAGGAGTCTACCGGTTCCACCGGCTAAAAAATACTACTTAGAATGGTTTGGTTCAGTTCAGTAGCTCAGTCATGCTGACTCTTTCTGACCCCATGGACCGCAGCACGCCAGGCACCCCTGTCCATCACCAACTCCCGGAGTTTACTCAAACTCATATCCAAGTCAGTGATGCCATCCAACCATCTCATCCTCTGTCGTCCCCTTCTCCTCCTGCCTTCAGTCTTTCCCAGCATCAAGGTCTTTTCCAATGAGTCAATTTTTGCATTAGGTGGCCAAAGTATTGGAATTTCAGCTTCAGCATCAGTCCTTCCAATGTATATTCAGGACTGATTTCCTTTAGGATAGACTGGTTGGATCTCCTTGCAGTCTAAGGGACTCTCAGGAGTCTTCTCCAACACCACAGTTCAAAAGCATCAATTCTTCGGTGCTCAACTCTATAGTCCAACTTTCACATCCATACATGACTACTGGAAAAATTACTTATACTACTATGCCCACCTGAGCAGAGATCTTCTCCAGGGCCCCTACTCCAGGCCATGGACTGAGCTAAGGGGACACCAGATGGTGCGCCAGAGGGAGACAGACAAGAAGGCAGATTCGAACACCCACGGTGGTGGTGGTCCACGGAGGGCTGGGGAGGACAGGAGGCATTGCGCCTCCACGCCCCATTCAGCAGTGAAGCTCTCTATGGAGACCCTGATTTGATTCTATTTGGGAGGGTGATTTTTGAGAATGTGGTCCCCTGGCTTCCAGTGAATTAGGTCTGACTTTTAACTCATTTCACCTAACTCACAGTGGTTTTATGGGAATTAATTAGGTAAAGGGCTCCTTAGAGGTAAATCCAATAAAAAGCATCCTCTTTGTTTTCTCTTAAACAATTCGAAGACGAGCATATGATAGACTGGCTGGTTTATCTCTTCACGTCGTAAGGCCAGAGATTAGATGCGGTAATTTGCTTTATGGAAAAATAACAAAATGCATTTCAGGATCATCCAGGTTTCCAGCAAGTGTATCGTGGAGGTCCTTTATCACCTCTCCACTGGGGTTGATGGGTAAATGATGAGCAGGGTAGTTAAGCACATTTCCCAAACTACAACTTCAGAAAACAGTTTACAAGGTAATTAACTCCGGAGCCACTGATTTCAGCCTGAAAGTCCATATTTCCTGAGCAGACTCATTGTCCTGAAAAGTCTGTCGAGTCTGAGACTTGACTATGAATGAGAGGAGAGATGTTCTTTGTTTCCTTCTTTTTGATTCAGTTTACAAATACCTCCTGAGCGCCTCTCATGTCAGGCACTGTCCAGGCACGGGGTGTTCTATGGGCAGTGAGCATCTCTTTCCATGGTCTTGTGGTTTGTAAGATGACGGGATTCTCAGAACAGAGAGCAGGCAATTCCAATATGGTAGCTTAGGTCTTGTGTTGGGAGTAGATGCTTGGCTGTTTGGAAGCAAAGATTTCCAGGCTGCTCTGGAGTCTCAGAGATCAGCTCCCAGTTTTGTCGTTCAGTCTGTAAGTCGTGTCTGATTCTTTGCAACTCCATGGACTACAGCACATCAGGCTCCCCTGTCCTTCACCATCTCCTGGAACTTGCTCAAACTTGTGTCCATTGAGTCAGGGTGCCGTTTAACCATCTCATCCTCTGCCTCCCTCTTCTCCTTTTGCCTTCAACCTTTCCAAATATGGGGGTCTTTTATAATGAATTGGTTCTTCTCATCAGGTGGCCAAAATATCAGAGCTGCAGCTTCAGCGTCAGTCCTTCCAAAGACTATTCAGGGCTGATTTCCTCTGAGGTGATGTTTAAGCTGAAACCTTGCAGCTAAGGTCCTGCCAGCCCCGAGAAAGCAGTGCCTGTCTGGGGAGCTGAAATGGGAGTGTGCATCTGGGGGAGGGATGGCACATGAGGAGGTGAGGCAGTGAGAGGCTGGTCTGGAGCAGAGGGCAGCTGGGCAGGGCACCCTGGACTTTGATGACCCAAAGACAAGTCTGGTTTTCCGTTAGAATCATGGAAGGCAGTTTGGGGGGAAGTGACCAGGTCAGATTCGTGTTTAGCAAGAGAGCTCTGTCTGCAGTGGAGAGGAGGGAGTAGTTGGGCTGGAAGTGAGGGGGCCAGAGGGGACTTGGCACCGTGGCTCAGGCCAGATGTGATGGGATCTCATTCAAGGGGGGAAGGGAAGTAGAGAGAGCAAGAGGAGGAAAGCGGCGTGTCAGGGGCTGTGCAGTGAGCGACTTGAGGGTGGGAAACATCGCCCAGGTCTTAGTGGATGGCAGCTCTCGTTGCTGGGATGGGAAGACAGAAACAGCAGCAGGTACCAGGGAGGGGGTGATGTGTTCAGCTCTGGATGTGCCGAATTTAAAGGCTTCACAGGACCACCCAGCACAGGAAGGTGGATGGTGTTATGGGTTGAATTGTTTCCTCCCCCGAGATGGTGTGTTCACATCCTCATGGCTGGTGCCCCTGACGGTGACCCTATTGGCAGATAGGGTCTCTGCAGGTGCAATCAAGTTAAATTGAGATCCCACTGGATTGGGGCGCTAATCTAGTGACAGGTGCCTTTATGAAAGGAGAAGGGGAGTCTGGACACAGAGACCCAGAAGACACAGGGGAACATCACGTCATCCTAGAGGCAGAGGTTGGAGTGATGCCAGGAAGCTGCAGGAGGAGGAACCACACTTATCAACACCCTGCTTTCTGATTTCAGGCCTTCAGAATGCTGAGACAAGTTCCTGTTGTTTTCAGCCACCCAGTTTGTGGTCCTTTGTTACAGCAGCCTCGGGACACTAATACCGATGAATGTGTGGAATCTGGGAGAGAAATCTGAGCTGGAGATACAGGCCTGAGAGTCACCAGCAGAGATGTTGGTGAGACCTTATGGGCTGTGGGGGAAGAAGAGGGTAGGAAACCCTGATGGCACCCAGAGCAGGGACCACCACCTCCCTCTATGGAGGGGGAGCCCCCGGGCGGCCTAGGGGATTCCTGCCATTAGCTACGAGTGGAGGCGCTGCTCTCGGACAGCCCTCCATGGCCTCTCACGTGTGTTCAGGTCACCTGGGGATCCTGCTCAGATGCAGACATGGGCTCAGCATGTGCATGGTGGGGCCTGAAATTCTGTGTTTCCTCTAGCTCCCTGCTGGTGCCTGGTGGTCCAGTTACGAGGAGACCAAGCTGCCGAAGCCAGAGAGTTCTCACCAGGGGAGCCCCATCTTGAAGCCAAAGAGGAGGCACAGCAAGAGAGGGGATGGAGTGGGAGGGCGAGGACAGGGCGGTGTCCCTGAGCCGAGGTAGGAGGGCTGGCCGTGCTCGGGGAACAAGGGAGAGGCCTGGAGCAAAGGCTGGCTGGGCTCTCTTGCTGTTAATGAAGGTCAGTCACGGAGGGCAGAGAGGCACGTTGTGCAGCCTAGAAACAGCCAGAGGAGCTGGAGGGAAAGAGCCATGTGGCCACAGGCCCAGGTTGCCTTAGATGGAGGAGTGTGATCAGCACTGAGGCGTCTGGTGAAGATCAGGGTGAGGAGCCGGGGCAGGAGGGGAGACAGCTTCCCAGATCCACAGACTGGGTGACCGTGCCTGGGCACGATGGGGAGCCAGGTTCCCTGGAGACTCGGGGACATGCACAGGGTGAGCAGGGAGGACATGCATGGGGTGAACAGGGAGGACATGCACGGGGTGAGCAGGGAGGGGAACCCTTAACATTAGGAGGATGCAGGGGAAAGCAATGGGCTCTCTCTGCTCCTCAAGAAGCAGCTGGACACAGGGTCCAAGATGTAGGCACAGAAAAAGGTCTAGGGTGAACCCTGCTCTGGATTTTCCTCCACTTGCAGGCCCCTGCTGTCTAAAGTAGCAGGTGGCTTGAGCTTCAGGATCAGGCAGGCTGAGGCCAGGCCCAATTCTGACCCTGGGCAAGCAATCCAGGGTTGAGAAGATCCAGCCCCAGCCTCATCCATTGCCCTCTGGATGCCTCTCCAGCCCCCTTGCTCTCCCCAGACCGACACCTATGATAACCACACTGCTCTTGCTGTTGTATTTAGACATTTCAGCTGAGAGGCAACAGGCTTCCCCAGGGCAGGGTTCCCCAGACCCAGCTCAGACCAAGCATCCAAAAAATGTCAGGGAAGGGGACATCAATACTGCTGAGGTTCTGGGGGAGCTAGAACGGCGCTTGCGTGACATCCAGGTGGTTTGTGCTGCAGCAGGGGAGGACTGACGATGTCTCACAGACACAGTTTAGAGCCAGAGCTGGGGCCCATTTCAAGCTTTTATGGCTGGAATTAACCCAACAGAAATGGGAGATGGTGCAGGATGTCAGCACGGAGTGGGTTTTCTTCCAATCATAAACTATTCACGTTGAACGTACCTCCCAGGTGCCCTGGTGACTTTCCTGCCCAGCCAGGACTGTGCCCAGCTGACGGACAGAAAGGAATTTTTACAGAGCATGTGCCACAGAGACTTCCATGACCCTGCTGGGCTGAAACCTGCTCAGGGCCACGGCAGAGAGCTCCAGAGCCACGCACGATGCCGAAGTGGTGGGCACTCTCCAGTTGGAACTGTCGAATAATAACTCCTGACCAGAAATGGCCTGGGTCCCAAACACATGGTTTATGGCCGAAATGGAAAAGCTCCCGAGCGCCATCAATGACACTCTCACTGCTTATAAAGACATGTGGGTTCTTTCCCAGAAAAAAAAAAATAAGGCTGCTGCCATTCCCCCGCCCCCCCGCCCCCCCCAAGCCATAAATGATTCAAACGTCAGGCTCCTCTGTGTCTGATGCTATGCGGACGTATTAACTTATCAAAGGAGCGGACGCATTACAGGCGGCTGGCCGTCCACCCCAACTCCATATTTATGTTTGCGATCTCAGGATATGTTACTTGCGCCCGCCGCGTTCCCTTCCTCCAAGGGAGATTTATAAGGCCGCCAGCCGGCAGAAGAGGGACAAAGAAGTAAATATAGTAATATGACAGATTTATTTGGATGTGTTTTATGTCCTCACGATCTCGCATGCTTTGTGTGTTTCTCCATGTCTGGGTTCTGTCACTCTTTTCCAGCTTTCTCACCCCTTTTCAACGCAGGCTCAGTCAGTTCTTGGGTGGGAGGTCATGGCGAAGGAAGGGAGAGACCCAAGCGGTTCCTAAGCTGTTTCGTCGATTGTGACACTTTTCTTTCTCCCCCCTCTTACCCCCCCACCCC
>SJXQ01009784.1:74578-121736 GCA_006408695.1 Aepyceros melampus | reverse complement strand
TCCCATTTATCCTCCTATTTGGTCATTTTCCTTCTGGCTGACACCTGGCTCCAGGCAGCGTTTCTGTAGGAGCAACGAGTCGCTTCTTTTTCTCTACGCTCAGTAATTGCTGTCTTCAGGGTATGGGAGTCATCATTTCCGCTCTCAGCGTGTCCCATTCCTGAGGCTGTTTTCTCTTCTGCCTGTTTTCTGAGGAAGGGTGCTTGGGTCTGCCCCCTTTTTGCCCCAGGGGCCGATTTGGAGGAGGCCAGCCTCGGTGGTGTACGTGTCCCTGGAGCAAAGCCAGGGTGGCTCACACATGATGCTCAGCTCGGACCCGTGGGCACGTGGAGCCCTGGATGTGCAGAGACCACTCTGTGGATGCGAAGGACCTCTTAGCCCAGGTGGAGTGCTTAGCCCAAGTGCGAGCTGGAGGACACGAGAAGAAGCACCAGGGCAGAGAGCCGCTTGAGTGATCCGGAGGCCGCCTGTCCCGTGGCCAGAGAGGCAGCGTGGCCTCCAGCACTTAGGGAAAATTACAGCAGGTGCTCAGTGGGAGCTGGAGCCTCTCAAGGGGACGGGTGGCAAAGTGCATCATTTGCAACTCACTTTACACACCCCAGATACGCCAGCTGATGACACTCAGTCTGCGGCAAAGTCGCAAAGCCACTAAGGGTCCAACTCCCAGGAGGGTCCAGCATCTTCATTACGTTAGGCAAAATAGGCTTAGGACACATCCACCCACCCTACCCACACACACACACACACGCACCTCTTTAGTCGGGGATCTATGAAAATGGCTGGAAATAGCTGCTGGGTTTAATTTTACCTTTTCTCCCAGGAGGAGCAGTGAGCAACCTCGTTTTGGTGGGAAGCAATGCTTCAGAAGAACACCTATTTGGAAAGCTCAGGGATGGAGGGGGTTGAGGGGCTCCCTACGCTGAGGCCAGAGAGAAGCCCCGAGGCTGGTGCTCACCTCTGTGCCTGCAACAGGAAGTTTCTGGCCTGGACCTTGGACAGGGCTTCGTCCCAGCAGAGGCCAAGCCGCGCTGAGCTCTCGAACCGACAGAGCCCGTCGGGGATGAAGCCAGCTGGCTCTGAAGTCTGCGCTTTGTCACTTCTCCCCAGCACCTTGAAGGTTCATTTCAAGCTTCACAAAATTGCAGAAGATGCTGGCGATGCTGAAAACATACCGGGTGGACAGGTTGTTCCTGAGGGTGTCGTTTGGTGCCTGCAATGTGGAATGATAAAAAATATTAAGGGGACTTTTATGTTGCAACAAATGAGCTGTGTGCTGGCCGGCCTGAGCGGAGGGATGGGGGGAGTCTGGGGGAGCCGAGTGGACACCCCACAGGAGGACGGATGTCGGGGCAGCTGTCTGCAGCAACATCCGAGTCACCATCTATCCCCTGCTTCCTCATGACCAGTATTCCCTCAGCTTGGATATTCGGTATTTACAGCTCTTTAAAGGAAGAGAATTCTTTAAAAGATGGATTTATCCCCAGGTTTTCTCCCACCGGTCACTCCGAAGACTCCAGACACCCCTTCGCTGGCTGTGGCTGTTCCATCACGTCCTTCAGGGTATTGAACGAGCATTGAAGGGTGTTTCATCAGCTCCAACCACTTCCTAGGTTTCCATGGATCAGTGGTGACAGGAAACCCCAGGTAAGGATGACGGAGGGAAATGAAAACGCAATTTTGAAAAGCTTTCGAACGCCTCGAGCCTTGTCTTCAAAATCTTTCCTTGACTGAGTGCTTGGAGACGTGCCCGCCTCCAGCTCACAAACCGATGATTAAAAAAGAAAATTAAGTATTCTGTTTATACCAGGGGGGATATCTGCTTAGAATGTCCCGCTTGACGAGGAACGATGCGATCAGGATGTGTCACCTGGATTTTGAGGTGCTGGGCTGGGTCCCGCTCGGTCGCTGGAGGGGGGCCAGCCGGAGCCCTCTGGCTCACAGGGCCTTGTCAGGGGGCCCCTGGACAGCAGCTTTGGAATTGCCCCCATTAACTTCCCATGCTCCCTTGGCTCAGGCACCCTCCTGAGGCAGGAAGCTTGGCACTTGTGGTTGAAAATGGTTTGGGAAATAAAAAACAAAAACCGCAAATGCAAAGTAAAAAGTGATTATTGTCATCTGCCTTGGAGGAAGAAGCATTCTGCTTCTTGGGAGGATCACAGCCGTTTTTTCTAAACCTTCACTGATAATGAATTATGAGAGCTGGCCATAACATGCTGAGCGTGGCCTCCCATCCATCCTCACTCGGAAGCCGGTGAAGAATCTGTGAAGATCAGTAGCTGTTGCCACTGCGAGGGTCATTTCTTCTGCTCAGGTCTCCTCCACCCAGGGTTTCTTCCGCATCCTTCTTCCTGGGTACCGCCGGACTCCGTCCCACATGGGAGCCTGCCCTGCCGTTCTGTCTCATGCTTCAGGCCTTCTGCTGCTGTTCCTGATCCAGGATTCTCAGTTTTTCCTAATGTCTGGATTTCAAAGGACACCTTGCATCTCTCTAATGGGTCCCAAAATCAAAAGCATCATGAACTGTGGTGTAAAAGACTCTGGAGAGTCCCTTGGACTGCAAGGGAATCTGACCAGTCCATCCTAAAGGAAATCAGTCCTGAATATTCATTTGAAGGACTGATGCTGAAGCTGAAACTCTAATACTTTGGCCACCCGATGCAAAGAACTGACTCATTTGAAAAAACCCTGATGTTGGGAAAGATTGAAGGGAGTGGGAGAAGGGGACGACAGAGGATGAGATGGTTGAGTGGCACCACTGACTCAGTGGACATGAGTCTGAATAAACTCAGGGAATTGGTGATGGACAGGGAGGCCTGGTGTGCTGCAGTCCATGGGGTCGCAAAGAGTCAGACACGATTGAGTGACTGAACTGAACTGGACTGAACTGAACTGAATGGGCCCCACACGATGCTGAATGTTGGCTCTACCTGTCAACGCGAGGAGGCCACGTGATGGAAACACTGTTCAAACAAATGCTCCCGGAAGATGGGAGGGCTGCTAACTTCTCCCGCTGGGGGCACTCTGCTTTCTCCCCCGCTCACTGTTTTCTCTAGGGATCTACCTTTTCTGTGAGCCTCGGTAATGCGGGCTTATCTTTTCCTTGTTTATTTTATTGGCGCATAGTTTCTGCTGTACAGCAAAGTGAATCAGCCGCTCACACACCTGAGCCCCTCTTCGTCCCACAGAGCGCTGAGTGGCGCCCCCTGTATGCACCCTAGGGTCTCATCAGGCATCTATTTCATACCTGCGTTATCAGCAGTCTATGTATGTCAACCCCAGCCTCCCAATTTGGCAGGGACATCTCATACTTCTTCTGAAAATAGACATTCTTGTACAGGGAAGGTTTTTTTAAAAGTCTAATAGAGGTTTTTTTCTTTTTTTTTAAAGTCTAATAATTCTGGTGAGCTGACCTCTCAAATGTGCTATTCCGTTCCGTTCAGTCGCTCAGTCATGTCTGACTCTTTGCGACCCCATGAATAGCAGCACGCCAGGCCTCCCTGTCCATCACCAACTCCCGGAGTTCACTCAGACTCACGTCCATTGAGTCCGTGATGCCATCCAGCCATCTCATCCTCGGTCGTCCCCTTCTCCTCCTGCCCCCAATCCCTCCCAGCATCAGGGTCTTTTCCAATGAGTCATCTTTTCGCATGAGCTGGCCAAAGTACTGGAGCTTCAGTTTCAGCATCATTCCTTCCAAAGAAATCCCAGGGTTGATCGCCTTCAGAATGGACTGGTTGGATCTCCTTGCAGTCCAAGGGACTCTCAAGAGTCTTCTCCAACACCACAGTTCAAAAGCATCAATTCTTCAGCGCTCAGCCTTCTTCACAGTCCAACTCTCACATCCATACATGACCACAGGAAAAACCATAGCCTTGACTAGACGGACCTTAGTCGGCAAAGTAATGTCTCTGGTTTTGAATATACTATCTAGGTTGGTCATAACTTTTCTTCCAAGGAGTAAGCGCCTTTTAATTTCATGGCTGCAATCACCATCTGCAGTGATTTTGGAGCCCAAAAAAATAAAGTCTGACACTGTTTCCACTGTTTCCCCATCTATTTCCCATGAAGTGATGGGACCAGATGCCATGATCTTCGTTTTCTGAATGTTGAGCTATAAACCAACTTTTTCACTCTCCACTTTCACTTTCAACAAGAGGCTTTTTAGTTCCTCTTCACTTTCTGCCATAAGGGTGGTGTCATCTGCATATCTGAGGTTATTGATATTTCTCCCAGCAATCTTGATTCCATCTTGTTCTTCCAGCCTAGCGTTTCTCATGATGTACTCTTCATATAACTTAAATAAGCAAGGTGACAGTATACAGCCTTGACATACTCCTTTTCCTATTTGGAACCAGTCTGTTGTTTCATGTCCAGTTCTAACTGTTGCTTCCTGACCTGAATATAGGTTTCTCAAGAGGCAGGTCAGGTGGTCTGGTATTCCCATCTCTTTCAGAATTTTCCACAATTTATTGTGATCCACATAGTCAAAGGCTTTGGCATTGTCAGTAAAGCAGAAATAGGGGTCACTAGTTCTGAGAATGACTCTGGACTCTACTATTGCCTCTATAATTGCAAGTCTTTAAAAAGATAGACAGTAGGCAACCAAGAAAACAAACAACAGTGAGAATGTTGTGAGTTGAAAAAGGATAAGGTTGTGGCAAACATTGCTGGAGGCTGTTCGACAGGCCCTTTTGGTGCAGCTCAATTAAAACACTTGAAACTGCTTTGTTATCCTTCATCACCCTCTTATGATGGAATGAATTACCACCCTGGTTAAATTGAAAACTTCACCCATGCATATTGCAGCGTCACAGCTACAGATGGCTCAACTGAAACAAGTAATGTTGACTCTTTCCTCTTCACATCCCTGATCCCAGCCCCCCGTGGGCTTCCTGGCAGTCTTTTCCCTAATCCATTCATTACTCTACTATCCAAGACAAGTATTTTGCATCCTTTCCTCTTTACTCAATCTTTAATCCTTACTTTCTGTTTATGACCTGGGCTCCTGTTTCACTGAGACAAATCATACAATTTGAAGATAACTTCTACATACTGGCACCTCCATAGTTGCTAACTCTGTACATCTCTAATAGTATCCCCTGTTTTTATTTTTGATTTCTGTTCCTGTGAATAAAATCCTCATTGTTTTCAGGCCAGCCCTTCATTTCATGCACAAATTCCCATCTCCTTCATTATTTAAGAACATAAATAAGTCACCCCAGCAATTGCTGTGTCAATCTTTCAATCATCAATCCCTCCCCCTTTATTAGGTGATTCTCAGTGGCATACAGAGGAGCTATAATTTCTTCATTCTAAAATGAAAAATTATCTTGGTGTACTTTATTTCCTTCCAACTATTACACTATTTATCTTCACTCTTTAAATTTAAAACCATTAAAAATGCTTAACTTCTGATGTCAACTCCTCTCTTCCAATCATCACTTAAACCACTTCAGTAAGCCATTTGGCATTCACCTTCATGAATGCCGAATCCTAAAGGAAATCAGTCCTGAATATCCACTGGAAGGACTGATGCTGAACCTGAAACTCCAATACTTTGGCCACCTGATGCGAAGAATTGACTTGTTGGAAAAGACCCTGATGTGGGAAAGATTGAAGGCAGGAGGTGAAGGGGACGACAGAGGATGAGATAGTTGGATGGCATCACCAACTTGATGGACATGAGTCTGAGCACGCTCCGGGAGTTAGTGATGGACAGGGAAGCCTGGCGTGCTGCAATCCATGGAGTCACAAAGAGTCAGACACGACTGAGTGACTGAACTGATTCACCTCCATAGTTTCATTAAGAAACCTCGTATAATAAGCATGTTATCATTTCCAAAGATCAATTCAAATTTATTTATTATTTAATATATCATCAGCAGTCAATCCATTTGTACACTTTTTTTTTTCAATTGACTTCTTCTACAAAACTCTCTTGGCTGTTCTTCTAACTAGCTGTAGCTATTCTTTATCTTTTGTTGGATCTTCCAAATAGATACCTGAACGTTATAGTGTGAAGGATTGAGGCATTGGGTCTCTTTTTCTACCTATAACTAATAAGTTCCACATCTAGTCTCATACTTTAAAAAAATCTTACATCCACTGACAGCTTACAATATATATCCAACATTGATATTTCTCATGACTATGTATACAACTTCAGTCTGTAATCTCCACTTGGATTGGTAATAAATATTTCAAAAATAGCATATTAAAATCCCATTTTTAGATTTTTTCCCTCAAGCATCATCCTGCTCCATGCAGCACCATGTCAGTAAAATGGCAATTCTACCTTTCAGGACATCATATCCTTAGAACTTGAAAATATCACTGGTGTGTTTTTAGCTTTCATACAATGCATCTAATCCATTAGCACCTTCTGCTTGTTATGCAATTAAAAAATACTTTAAGTTTTACTACTGTCTCATCCTTTATTGCTATTCTCCTTCTCTAATCCATCATCAGTGTATCTGGCTCATTTCAGTCCTCATCTTAGTTAGTATCCCTGCTTTTGGCCCCCAGGGTATGGGTTGCATTTTAGCTCTTACTAAGATTATTATGACTCTGAGTACTTTTTTTTCATATTTTCAGAAATTTATGTTATATACTGTATATATGTTATATGAGTCAACATGTCAAATGTATAAAAGACAGTACCAAATTGGAGACTACCCAAAGGTGTTTTAGCTGGATGGGGAAAGGTTTGAACCTGTGACATGTAAGAAGCCACTCAATGAAAAATTATGCTCAGATTTGAAGATAAGATTTATAGAGGAAAATGTCAATAGTTTCAACATGAACCAAGTCATAAAAAGTAATTCAATTTATTCTAAATAGCAAAATTAAGTAATTTACCTATGAGTGGAATTAAAATTTTTTCTTTATTTTGATGTTTGGCTACTTCCTGACTTATAATTGCCATGGTGATTTCCTAAATCTCACCTGAAATTCCTGCTATTCCAGCGTTCAGCTCAAACGCTAGAATAGCAGGAATTTCAGGTGAGATTTAAGTGTTAATATTAGATCAGAAAACATGCAAATTTCCTTATAGTCAAAACCTAATACTTAATTCATGGTCACTGTAGAAAAAAGTTGTGTGTCCAAGTTTACTTTCTAGAAGCTAACAATCTGGTTGTTAGATCAGTGAAGACATTATAATACAATAAACACTGTGATCATGTTCCAGAATAAGTACCAACATACTTAGCAACATAAGCAGAACAATTTATTTTCTTATAGCTCTACAGGTCAGAAATTTGTCATAAATCTCACTAGGTTGAAACCAAGGTAATAAGAAGACTATATTCCTTACTGAAGGATCTAGGGGAGAATACAATAATATTAGCATGAGGAAAATATGACTCATTACCCCGTAGAAATACCCTAAGGGTATTGGCAGCAATTATATATGGAACTTGTATAAGTCTACCACTGTGTTGTTATTGTAGACTACAATAAGACCTTCAATGTAATTTGAAGGTGAAGGTGAGTCGCTCAGTCGTGTCCGACTCTTTGCGACCCCGTGGACTGTAACCTACAAGGTTCTCCGTCCATGGGATTCTCCAGGCAAGAATACTGGAGTGGATTGCCATTTCCTTCACCAGAGGATCTTCCCGACCCAGGGATCGAACCCGGGTCTCCCACATTGGAGGCAGACGCTTTAACCTCTGAGCCACTAGTACATTCTTAATATTTTCAATGACTAAGGAAAGAATGATCAACTCAAATTATGATCTCTGCCATCAGTTGGATTATAGAACAGAGGAAAAAGTAAGCCATTAAACAAAGACCATTATAGAGTAAGATGCTAGGGGAACACACTTCAAGAAAAAATAAAGAAGACTTGACTGAGTTTCAAAAAAAACAAACCAACAAACAATATTAGGTAAAGGGAAGGAAAATGATACTCCAGATAGAGAGAAGAGGATCTGTGAAATGTGGAAGGTGACAAAGTTACTGTATTTCTCCAAATATAAATGAATAGTGAGTGTGGAAACTGCTTGATAGGAGGAGGAGCATGTCACTAAATGCTGAGAAGTAGATTAAGGATAAATTAGTGTTAGGATGAAAATTTAGATGCATTATTTTGCCAAACACAAATAAGCACCGAGCAACGTTTATCAGCATGATCATTTTGCTGCAATACAGCCTATGTTTCTTGTTGATTATATTTCTGGGCTACTAAAGTCACTTAGTTCAGTATCAACAATATAAGATATAATTATACATACTATAGAGAAAATTAAAGTATTACTTTTTTCTTCAGTCTAAATGGAACTTACGATTAAATCAGATATTAAAAGTGTTAATGGCCTCACCTACTGACCTGGGGAGTTCATCTTTAAGTGTCCTATCTTTTTGTCTTTTCATACTATTCATGGGGTTCTCAAGGCAAGAATACTGAAGTGGTTTGCCATTTCCTTCTCAGTGGACCATGTTTTATCAGAAGTCTCCACCATGACCCGTCCATCTTGGGTGGCCCACATGGCATGGCTCATAGTTTCATTGAGTAGACAAGGCTGTGGTCCATGTGATCAGATTGGTTAGTTTCTACGACTGTGGTTTTCATCCTTTCTGCCCTCTGATGGAAAAGGATAAGAGGTTTAGGGAAGCTTCCTGATGGGAGAGACTGACTGAGGGGGAAACTGGGTCTTGTTCTGATGGGTGGGGCCATGTTCAGTAAATCTTTAATCCAATTTTCTGTTGAAGGACGGGGCTGTGTTCCCACCCTGTTATTTGACCTGAGGCCCAACTATGGTGGAGGTAATGAAGATAATGGTGACCTCTTTCAAAAGGTCCCATGCATGCACTGCTACACTCAGAGTTCCCAACCCTGCAGCAGGCCATCACCAACCCATGCCTCCACCTAGACTCCTGGACACTCACGGGCAAGTCTGGGTCAGTCTCTTGTAGGGTCACTGCTCCTTTCTCTTGGGTCCTGGCATGCACAAGCTTTTGTTTGTGCCCTCTAAGAGTCTATTTCCCAAGTTCTGTGTAAGTTCTGGGGTCTCTATGGTGGAGTTAAATGTGACCCCCTCTAAGAGGGCTTATGTAATACCCAGGTCTGTTTAACCCAGAGCCCCCGCCCCTGCAGCAGTCCACTGCTGACCCATACCACCGCTGGAGACACTCAAACACAGTTCTGTCGCAGTCTCTGTGGGGACTCAGTCCTGATTGGCACAAGGTATGTTTCAGCCCTCTGAGAGTCTCTGGAGGGCATGGGTTTGTTCTAAATGCAATTTCACCTCTCCTATCCCTTGGTGGGGCAGCACTATGCAGCTACCACTCCAGCACTGCACTGTAAGGAGCAATACTGCATAGGAATCTGTAAAGATAGGTCCATGAATCAAGGCGAATTGGAAGTGGTCAAACAGGAGATGGCAAGAGTGAACATTGACATTTTAGGAATC
This sequence comes from Aepyceros melampus, assembly GCA_006408695.1. Lineage (NCBI taxonomy): Eukaryota > Metazoa > Chordata > Mammalia > Artiodactyla > Bovidae > Aepyceros > Aepyceros melampus. The sequence continues at coordinate 112,323 of SJXQ01009784.1, read as the reverse complement.
AGGGACCTAAAATGTACTGGAATGGGTGAATTTAACTCAGATGACAATTATATTTACTACCATGGGCAAGAATACCTTAGAAAAAATGCAGTAGGCATCACAGTCAACAAAAGAGTTCAAAATCAGAGTTGGGTGCAGTCTCAAAAATGAGAGAATGATCTCTGTTTATTTCCAAGGGAAACCATTCACTATCACAGTAATCCACACCTATGCCCCAACCAGTAATGCTGAAGAAGCTGAAGTTGAACGGTTCTATGAAGACCCACAAGATCTTCTAGAACTAACACCCAAAAGAGATGTCCTTTTCATTGTATGGAACAGGAATGCAAAAGTAGGAAGTCAGAAATACCTGGAGTAACAGGAAAAGTTGGCCTTGGAATACAAAATGAATCAGGGCAAAGGCTAACAGAGTTTTGCCAAGAGAACACACTGGTCATAGCAAACACCCTCTTCCAAGAACACAAGAAGCAACTACACATAGACATCACCATATAGTCAATACTGAAATCAGATTATTATATTCTTTGCAGTCGAAGGTAGAGAAGCACTATGCAGTCAGGAAAAACAAAACCAAGAGCTGACTGTGGCTCAGATCATGAACTCTTTATTGCAAAATTCAGACTTAAATTGAAGAAAGTAGGGAAAACCACTAGACCATTCAGGTATGACCTAAATCATTCCCTTATGATTATACAGTGGAAGTGAGAAATAGATTCAAGGGACTAGATCTGATAGACATAGTGCCTGAAGAACTATGGATGAAGGTTCATGACATTGTACAGGAAGTAGTGATTAAGACCATCCCCAAGAAAAAGGCAAAATGGTTGTCTGAAGAGGCTGTACAAACAGCTGTGAATAGAAAAGAAGTGAAAGGCAAAGGAGAAAATGAAAGATATACCAATTTGAATGCAGAGTTCCAAAGAATAGCAAGGAGAGATAAGAAAACCTTCCTCACTGATCAGTGCAAAGAAATAGAGGAAAACAATAGACTGGGAAAGACTAGAGATCTCTTCAAGAAAATTAGAGATACCAAGGGAACTTTTCATGGAAAGATGGGATCGATAAAGGACAGAAATGGTAGGGACCCAACAGAAGCAGAAGATGTTAAGAAGAGGTGGCAAGAATACACAGAAAAACAATACAAAAATATCTTCACGACCCAGATAACCATGATGGTGTGATCACTCACCTAGAGCCAGACATCCTGGAATGTGAAGTCAAGTGGGCCTTAGGAAGCATCACTAGTGTTTCTTTAGGAAACTCCACTAGAACAAAGCTGGTGGAAGTGATGGAATTCCAGGTGAGCTATTTCAAATCCTAAAAGATGATGCTGTGAAAGTGCTGCATTCAATATGCCAGCAAATTTGGAAAACTCAGCAGTGGCCTCAGAACTGGAAAAGGTCAGTTTTCATTCCAATTCCAAAGAAAGGCAATGCCAAAGAATGCTCAAACAACCACACAGCTGTACTCATCTCACATGCTAGCAAAGTGATGCCCAAAATTCTCCTAGCCAGGATGTGAACTGCGAACATCCAGATGTTCAAGCTGAATTTAGAAAAGGCAGAGGAATGAGAGATCAAATTGCCAACATCCTCTGGATTATCAAAAAAGCAGGAGAGCTCCAAAAAAACATCTGCTTCTGCTTTATTGACTATGCCAAAGCCTTTGACTGTGTGGATCACCACAAACTGTGGGAAATTCTTCAAGAGGTTGGACTACCACACCACCTGACCTGCCTCCTGAGAAATTTTTATACAGGTCAAGAAGCAACAGTTAAAACTGAACATGGTACAACAGACTGGTTCCAAATCAGGAAGGAGTACGTCAAGGCTGTATATTGTGACCCTGCTTATTTAACTCATATGCAGAGTACATCATGAGAAACACTGGACTGGATGAAGCACAAGCTGGAATCAAGTTTGCTGAGAGAAATATCAATTACCTCAGATCTGCAGATGACATCACTCTTATGGCAGAAAGTGAAGAATTAAAGAGCCTCTAGATGAATGTGAAAGAGTAGAGTGAAAAAGTTGGCTTAAAACTCAACATCAGAAAACTAAGATCATGGCATCTGGTCCCATCACTTCATGGCAAATAGATGGGGAAACAGTGAAACACTTTTTTGGGGGGCGGGGAAGGGGGGCTCCAAAATCACTGCAGATGGTGATGCAGCCATGAAATTAAAAGACTCTTGGAAGAAAAGTTATGACCTACCTACAAAGAATATTAAAAAGCAGAGACATTACTTTATCAACAAAGGTCCATCTAGTCAAAGCTATGGTTTTTCCATTAGTCATGTATGGATGTGAGAGTTGGACTATAAAGAAAGCTGGGCACCAAAGAATTGATGCTTTTGAACTGTGGTGTTGGAGAAGACTTGAGAGTTTCTTGGACAGCAAGGAGATCCAACCAGTCCATCCTAAAGGAAATTAGTGCTGAATATTCATTGGAAGGACTGATGCTGAAGCTGAAACTCCAATACTTTGGCCACTTGATGGGAAGAACTGACTCATTTGAGAATACCCTGATGCTGGGAAAGATTGCAGGTGGGAGGAGAAGGGGACCACAGAGGACGAGATGGTTGGATGGCATCACCGACTTGATGGACATGAGTTTGAGTAAACTCCAGCAGGAGTTGGTGATGGACAAGGGAGGGTTGTTGTGCTGCAGTCCATGGGCTCACACAGATCGGACATGACTAAGCAATGGAACTGAACTGAACTGAATGGCTTCATCTATATCATCTGTTAATTCCTTCATTCACTTTTTTTTCAGATAGGCAGAGATGTTGAAATAATTAGAGATACTATATTTCTCACCTCCCTTGGGGATATGATATGTCAAATAGCCTACCATAAGGGTAGCAATAAGAAAATTCATGTTAAGTCTTTAGCACAGAGCTTGGAGCACAGTGATCCAATTTTTTTCTTATATCTTAAGAGAAATGGTTGATGATTTGCTCATTTGCAGATGTAGAATGGAACTGAATTTTACAAATTTAAGAAACATGGGTTTAAACTGGAATATTAGATCATCCTTTTGTTTCTGTATGACCTTGGTCAATTCTGGCATTCCTTTCAAGCCTTGATGTTTTCAATTTTAAATGGGGAAAATTATATTGATTTTGCACAACTGGTTTGAGATTTATAATTCATATATACATGTAGTAAAATGCATTATTCCATTTAATCATTTCAATTCAAATGTCAAAATATGGCAATGTTAAAAAAAAAAAAAACTTGACCATCTAGCAAATTTAAATTTATTTCTTCTTAATTCTTTTCAGCTCAGTCATCAGCAGTATCAAAATTTATCATTTAAATGAATGATGGGCAAGACTTTATAAGAAGTTATTGCAGTCTTTTCAGATGCTTGCTTTCATAATGATGGATTATCACTATATAGAGGTTAAAATGAATGATGCAAGAAAGTTGGCTCCCTGTGGGAGTTTCCAAGAAGCTGTAAGAATATATCCAAGACTGGCTTCATTCAATAGTAAGGATGCATTAATACCTGTTAATGTATCTTCTTTTTTCCCCATTTGATGGACCATTTATTTCATATAGGTTTTCATTTACTCATTAAAGTAGTATGCACCATTAGCTTGGACTTCTAAATAGATAGAAACATAATAAGCTACCTGCAGATAGTCTCTGGGGTCCTCCCACACATACCCAGAATTCAGCCAGCAGAATTTCATATTCAGTATGGGGTCTTTTGATTATGCACAAGTTATATTATTATATTTTTATCTGGTTCTGATAGTCTCTGTTGACAATAAAGATGAAAGGAAATCTTGATGAAAAACATGCAAGAATAGTTTGTTCAATTATATGTGCTTATTTGGCCTCAAAATATTCTATTGATAGTCTTTGTATTTAAAATCATAAAACGTTCTGTGAAAATTCCACAGAATGACAGTTTTACAATAGATTTATGAAACATTTTTAAATAAGAAAAATAATGTGAGTCCATTTTAGGACTTTTGAAAATTGCAAAAGTATTTAAAAGCAAAATAGTTCTCATTCTTTTTTTCCCACTTGTATCACTGTGTATTATTAAATAATTTACTCTATTTTATTTTTAAATAGTTTTATATTATGGATATGTACTACTATAATTTTGCAATCCACATTTTTTTTAACAGCATATATGTTGCTATGGTAAGACAAAACAAAACCAACAAGCACACAAAACAATAGCACACCAGCAACTCTTTTGGATAATACCATTGGACACTCCCTCCCTGTCAAAGAAGACCGGAGCCAGACAGATATTATGGTTATGAAGGCAGATTTTATTCAAGACTCTTGAATTAAGGGAAAAGAAACCCCAGCGTATTCCTGTGCTCCATTCCCAATATAACAAAGGCAGTGTGAGTATGTAGCCAAGGAGAAGATGGTTCTTTGTATGAAAACTTACTAAAAAGAAACATCACCATCACGTCTGGGGGAATTCTGGCTAAACTGACTGAACAGGATTCCTGCTGAAGAGCAGACCAGAGTGATCAGATACCATATGTAGGAAGTGAGGAATTTTGATCAGATGTAAGGGGGGAGGGTGTAATATGTCAAAGGTAGAAGATTCTTGCTAAACTGTATTTTACAGGGTAGGTGGTGGTGATGGGAGGGGGTGGATTTCTTGTTAAGACTGAATTTTACAAGGACCTGAATGGAAGGATGTAGGAGAAGATTTGTAAGAAGTTTGGTCAAGCCAAGAATCTTTCCACTTCAAAGATCAAAGTCAAAATAAAAATGCAACACAAATAAAATGTTGCAATTGTCTATTGCAGTCTTTTACTACAATTCTGATTTTGGGGTTTTTTTGAGTGTTATGTGTCAATTACAGGCTTCTCTAATAGCTCAGTTGGTAAAGAATCCACCTGCAATGCAGGAGACCCCAGTTCAATTCCTCAGTCAGGAAGATCTGCTGGAGAAGAGATAGGCTACCCACTTCAGTATTCTTGGACTTTCCTTATGGCTCAGCTGGTAAAGAATACACCCATGATACAGGAGACCTGGGTTTGATCCCTCATTGGGAAGATCCCATGGAGAAGGGAAAGGCTACCCATTCCAGTATTCTGGCTTGGACAATTCCATGGAAATATCTTGTTTTATTCTTCAATCAGTTCTGTGTATTCAGCTGTATTATAGTATATCTTTCCTATTTTTGCAGCAAGGAAACTGTGTGCTGAGACATAATTTCCCTACCAAAGCTCAGCTAGTATGGACAGATGACTTCAGACTTCAGAATCAGCTGCTACAAGATCATGCTTACTATTTTGGGGTAATTAAAATCATTATAGAAAAAATGATGACCAACTATATCTCAGGTTCTCCTCAATAATGAAACCTTTCCTGACAAATGGCAACCAAATGTACTGAAGTTGAGGTAATATAAGTTTGGGAGCTTGTGAGGTAAGTTGTTGACTTTCCTTGTGACTGGCTCATACTGTAGTGTAGTTTGGTGAAGGACTGAACTAATAATACAAAAAAAGAGGCCCAGGGGAAGTAATGAGTGTAAAGTGCAGAAAAGGCTACTCTGACTTTCATTTGTCATTTCTCAGAAATCTATTTTGAGCTGAGTGCTCTATTAATCATTCTTTTCTTATAATCCTTTACATTTGGGAAGAATCTTCGTATTCATGGACTGATTTAATCACTATAGCAAACCTCTAAAGAAAGTATGACGCTCCTCAAATTCCTAATAAGAAATTGGATGGTCAGAAAATGAAATCACATTGTCTGCAGTCACAATAAGGAAACTTTTATTTATCCAGCAATTATTTAATTTAGAACCAACTAAGTGCCAGACTCTTTGTTAAGATGCTGAAGGAATTCCTATAAAATTGAGAACTTACAGTGTTAGAGTCATGGGAATACCATTCAAATAATTTAACAATTACCTCTGTTCTGTTTTTATTTTACAGAACTATTCATAACAATTGCCATTTCAGTTAAATTGTGACATCACTGCCATCCCCCCACCCCCCCGCTGCCCACCAAAGACTTCATGCAGGATGTACATTCCTGAGGTTTAGAGGAAGAAAAAGAAAAAGAACTGATGACATTAGCTGAGCATTACATTTCAGAGACGATCTGACTTTGAACTGAGAGCTATTAGAGGTGTATACATATATATGTATATAATACTTTTAAGTATTAAGTACTACCACAATAATAAACTCTGGATTTTCTTTAGAGGCTCTCTGTGGTCCGAGTTGTGTAGCTTCAGTTCAGTTCAGTTTAGTCGCTCGTCGTGTCGGACTCTTTGCGACCCCATGAATCACAGCACGCCAGGCCTCCCTGTCTTAGCTTAGAAGCCACAATAATATCAGTACCTAGAATTTTTCATATGCAAGCGGTTCTTAATCAGTTCAGTTCAGTTCAGTCACTCAGTTGTGTCCGACTCTTTGCAACCCCATGAACTGCAGCACAACAGGCCTCCCTGTCCATCACCAACTCCCAGAGTCCATCCAAACCCATGTCCATTGTGTTGGTGATGCCATCCAACTATCTCATTCTCTGTCATCCCCTTCTCCTACTGCCCTCAATCTTTCCCAGCATCAGTCTTTTCAAATGAGTCAGCTCTCCACATCAGGTGGCCAAAGTATTGGAGTTTCAGCTTCAACATCAGTCCCTCCAATGAACACCCAGAACTGATCTCCTTTAGGATGGACTGGTTGGATCTCCTTGCAGTCCAAGGGACTCTCAAGAGTCTTCTCCAACACCACAGTTCAACAGCTTCAATTCTCCGGCGCTCAGCTTTCTTTATAGTCCAACTCTCACATCCATACATGACTTCTGGAAAAACCATAGCCTTGACTAGATTCTGAATAATAGTGGCTGGATACAAATTAAGGACTTCATAGCACCTAGATTTTTAAAGTCAAAGTAGTATAGATATTTGGGTCTGAATTTCATCATCTGAAAATGGGAGCCAACTATCAATTGAAGAATATATGTAAGAATGCATAGATAAATCAGTGCACATACTGAATGCATCATCTTTCTTCACCTCTCCAGTCACCTTTCCTCTCCTGCTTCAAATAAAAGCATACTGTTTATCATCAGTCATTTGTTCTCTTTCCAAAACTACACTTCATATGGCTTCCTTTTTGTTTGGCCCATTGCAAGCCTGGGCAGAAGATCAGATGGAGGTAGGAGATTCATGTTGCGTTCAGTTCAGTTCAGTTCAGTTCACCTCAGTCACTCAGTCATGTCCGACTCTTTGCAACCCTATGAATCACAGCACACCAGGCCTCCCTGTCCATTACCACTCGCAGAGGTCACTCAGACTTACGTCCATCGAGTCAGTGATGCCATCCAGCCATCTTATCCTCTGTCATCCCCTTCTCCTCCTGCCCCCAATCCCTCCCAGCATCAGGGTCTTTTCCAATGAGTCAACTCTTCACATGAGGTGGCCAAAGTACTGGAGTTTCAGTTTTAGCATCATTCCTTCCAAAGAAATCCCAGGGCTGATCTCCTTCAGAATGGACTGGTTGGATCTCCTTGCAGTCCAAGAGACTCTCAAGAGTCTTCTCCAACACCACAGTTCAAAAGCATCAATTCTTCGGTGCTCAGCCTTCTTCACAGTCCAACTCTCCCATCCATACATGACCACTGGAAAAACCATAGCCTTGACTAGACGGACCTTAGTCGGCAAAGTAATGTCTCTGCTTTTGAATATGCTATCTAAGTTGGTCGTAACTTTCCTTCCAAGGAGTAAGCATCTTTTAATTTCATGGCTGTAGTCACCATCTGCATTGATCTTGGAGCCTGAAAAATAAAGTCTGACACTGTTTCCACTGTTTCCTCATCTATTTCCCATGAAGTGATACTGTTATATAATAAAGAATTTGCCTGATCTTCACCTGTAGTTCCTAGGAGCAGATTTTTAAAACCATGGACTATTTATGGTAGGCCCTTGTGACCACATCTGAGTTTATGACAATAAACTAACTCATCATGGGCCCCTAGAAAGGTAGATTTCTACATAGTCAGGATGTAGGGTGGCCTTGCTCGAAAGATCAACCATCTGATTCAAGGGTGGGCTCTTTGAGCTGAATAATATCATCCTGATCCCCCATCCTCCCTGAAGGCAAGGAAGATGGGAGATTAAATTCAATCATATGGCCAGTTATTCAAAGACAAATAACACCCTGGCCATGTGAAGCTAGGGAGAGCTTCCATCTGAAGTTGGAGGGCTTTCTGGAGCATGTGTTTGGGGGGTGATGAGTCTTGGATCCAGAGGGTTAGAACATGATATTTAGGACCCTCTCAGAGATGCCTCCTTTTTTTTTTTTTTTCTTTTTAGCATGGCTCTCATTTGTATCTTTCATAATAACACTATAATCATAAGTGGAGAACTTCCTGAATCTTTGAGTTATTTCAGTGCATTGTCAAAGCTGACTGTTTAGTGGGATCCTCCTAATTTTCAGCCTGCTGGTCAGAGTGTGAGTGGCCTGTGAACAACAGAACACATGGCTGGTTCTCATGTGAAGGCGCTGTGTTTTCACCTTGCAGAGTCTGTCCTAAATCCGGGTACTTAGTGTTACAGTTACAGTGCAGTATGGCAGATACTGAAGTGATGGGACTGGATGCCATGATCTTCGTTTTCTGAATGTTGAGTTTTAAGCCAATTTTTTCACTCTCCTCTCTCACTTTCATCAAGAGGCTTTTTAGTTCCTCTTCACTTTCTGCCATAAGGGTGGTGTCATCTCCATATCTGAGGTTATTGATATTACTCCCAGCAATCTTGATTCCAGCTTGTGTTTCTTCCAGTCCAGCATTCTCATGATATACTCTGCATAGAAGTTAAATAAGCAGGGTGACAATATACAGCCTTGACATACTCTTTTTCCTATTTGAAACCAGTCTGTTGTTCCATGTCCAGTTCTAACTGTTGCTTCTTGACCTTCATACAGGTTTCTCAAGAGGCAGATCAGGTGGTCTGGTATTCCCATCTCTTTCAGAGTTTTCCACAGTTTCTTGTGATCCACACAGTCAAAGGCTTTGGCATAGTCAATACAGCAGAAATAGATGTTTTTCTGGAACTCTCTTGCTTTTTCCATGATCCAGTGGAAGTTGGCAATTTGATCTCTAGTTCCTCTGCCTTTTCTAAAATCACCTTGAACATCAGGAAGTTCACAGTTCACGTATTGCTGAAGCCTGACTTGGAGAATTCTGAACATTACCTTACTAGCATGTGAGATGAGTGCAATTGTGTGGTAGTTAGAGCATTCTTTGGCATTGCCTTTCTTTGGAATTGGAATGAAAACTGACCTTTTCCAGTCCTGCGACCACTGCTGAGTTTTCCAAATTGCTGGCATATTGACTGCAGCGCTTTCACAGCATCATCTTTCAGGATTTGAAATAGCTCAACTGGAATTCCATCACCTCCACTAGCTTTGTTCATAGTGATGCTTTCTAAGGCCCATTTGACTTCACATTCCAGTATGTTTGGCTCTAGATTAGTGACCACACCTTCGTGATTATCCGGGTCATGAAGATCTTTTTTGTACCATTCTTCCGTGTATTCTTGCCACCTCTTCTTAATATCTTCTGCTTCTGTTAGGTCCATGCCATTTCTGTCCTTTATTGAGCCCATCTTTGCATGAAATATTCCCTTGGTATCTCTAATTTTCTTGAAGAGATTTCTAGTCTTTTTCCATTCTGCTCTTTTCCTCTATTTCTTTACATTGATCATTGAGGAAGGCTGTCTTATCTCTTCTTGCTATTCTTTGGAACTCTGCATTCAGATGCTTATATCTTTCCTTTTCTCCTTTGCTTTTCATCTCTCTTCTTTTTACAGCTATTTGTAAGGCCTCCCTAGACAGCCATTTTGCTTTTTTGCATTTCTTTTCCATGGGGATGGTCTTGATCCCTGTCTCCTATACAATGTCACGAACCTCCGTCCATAGTTCATCAGGCACTCTATCTATCAGATCTAAGCCCTTAAATCTATTTCTCACTTCCACCATATAATCATATGGTATTTGATTTAGGTCATACCTGAATGATCTGGTGGTTTTCCCTACTTTCTTCAATTTAAGTCTGAATTTGGTAATAAGGAGTTCACGATCTGAGCCACAGTCAGCTCCTGGTCTTGTTTTTGTTTACTGTATAGAGCTCCTCCATCTTTGGCTACAAAGAATATAATCAATCTGATTTTGGTGTTGACCATCTGGTGATGTCCATGTGTAGAGTCTTCTCTTGTGTTGTTGGAAGAGGGTGTTTGCTATGACCAGTGCATTTTCTTCGCAAAACTCTACTAGTCTTTGCCCTGCTTCATTCCACATTCCGAGGCCAAATTTTCCTGTTACTCCAGGTGTTTCTTGACTTCTACTTTTGCATTCCAGTCCCCTATAATGAAAAGGAAATCTTTTTGGGTGTTAGTTCTAAAAGGTCTTGTACGTCTCCATAAAACCATTCAACTTCAGCTTCTTCAGCTGGGGAAACAGTGGAAACAGTGTCAGATTTTATGTTTTTGTGCTCCAAAATCACTGCAGATGGTGACTGCAGCCATGAAATTAAAAGACGCTTACTCCTTTGAAGAAAAGTTATGACCAACCTAGATAGCATATTCAAAAGCTGCCATGGGCAGAGTTCCTCACGCTGACCTAATGCTGGGGGCCAGCGTGAGGAACTCCACCCATGGCAAAAAACAGAGACATTACTTTGCCCACTAAGGTCTGTCTAGTCAAGGCTATGGTTTTTCCAGTAGTCGTGTATGGATGTGAGAGTTGGACTATGAAGAAGTCTGAGCACTGAAGTATTGATGCTTTTGAACTGTGGTGTTGGAGAAGACTCTTGAGAGTCCCTTGGACTGCAAGGAGATCCAACCAGTCCATTCTGAAGGAGATCAGCCCTGGGATTTCTTTGGAAGGAATGATGCTAAAGCTGAAACTCCANGATGTGAGAGTTGGACTATGAAGAAGTCTGAGCACTGAAGTATTGATGCTTTTGAACTGTGGTGTTGGAGAAGACTCTTGAGAGTCCCTTGGACTGCAAGGAGATCCAACCAGTCCATTCTGAAGGAGATCAGCCCTGGGATTTCTTTGGAAGGAATGATGCTAAAGCTGAAACTCCAGTTCTTTGGCCACCTCATGTGAAGAGTTGACTCATTGGAAAAGACCCTGATGCTGGGAGGGATTGGGGGCAGGAGGAGAAGGGGATGACAGAGGATAAGATGGCTGGATGGCATCACTGACTCGATGGCCATGAGTCTGAGTGAACTCCGGGAGTTGGTGATGGACAGGGAGCCCTGGCGTGCTGGGATTCATGGGGTTGCAAAGATTCGGACACGACTGAGCAACTGAACTGAGGGCAGATACTTAACTGTTATTCTTTGTCCATATATTCATGTGTTCTTGCACTGTTTGTGTGTGTCTATCCTTAGCTTATGTGTGTTTTGACTTTTAATGGATAGCATCTATAATTTTCCATGGAGGACTGTCCTAAGAATAATACAGCTACTTTGACTAATATGATAGGTCATTTATAATCCCCAGAATTCATATATAGGAGTTCTAACCCTTAGCATCTTAGAATGTGACTGTATCTGGATAAAGGACCTTTGAAGAGGTGATTATGTTAAAATGAGGCCACCAATGTTGGTCTTAGTTCAATCTGAATGATGTCCTCACAGTAAGAGAAAATTTAGACATACAAACACCAGGGATGCTCACACACAGAGGTAAGACCACGTGAGGACACAGGAAGAAAATCGCCTTCTGCAAGCCAAGGAGAGTGGTCTCAGGAAAGAAAAAAAAATAAAAATAAAAACCTGCCAACACCTTACTCTTGGAATTTAGCTTCTGAAATTATGAGAAGATACATTACTGTAACTTGAGTCTCCCAGTGGTATTTGTTATGGCAGCCCTGGGAAACTCATACAACCATATGTGCTGAAAAGTGGGGAAAGCTTACAAATGCAGGTGCTTATGGTTGATGCCTAATTAATGTTCAACTAGTTCAGAAATTGAAAAGCTCAATTATTTTGTCCTGAGACAGTAAAAAGTCTGAGGCATAGTTTATATACCATACTTCCCTACCAGGTCTGCTGAAGCTTTAACTTTGCTTGAGTAGTACTCTTGTTTGACTTCTTTCCCTCACATTATTGCTTTCTTCTGGGGTCATTTTGTTAATAAATCACTTAAATGTGAGTTTTACTTTCAGTATCTAACTTTTGGGTAATCCATTTTAAGAGAAATTCTTTATTCTGCTCTCAATCCACTCCAGTGTTCTTGCCTGGAGAATCCCAGGGATGAGGGAGCCTGGTGGGCCGCCGTCTATGGAGTCACACAGAGTCGGACACGACTAAAGTGACTTAGCAGCAGCAGCAGCAGCTTTTGTATGGTATCATGTATAGGCAAGCTGGCCCTTAATCTGTAATATGGCCCTTCTCAAAGTAATCATATTGTGTAACTCTTTCCTTCTAGGTGTATTAGCCTCTGCTTCTAGCCATCCCTCTGAACGTTGAAGAGGTAACAGCTTTCTTGATGCAGTTTCCAGAGTGCAGCTCTATCCTCTGTGCTTTCCTTACACTGAGCTCATATTATATCAAATAGAAAAGTGGAAGATTAGGGGCCTGCCTGGTGGTCCAGGAGCTAAGACTCCATGCCTTCAATGCAGGGGGCCCAGGTTCAATCTCTGGTCAAGGAACTAGATCCCACATGCTACAACCAAGAGTTTGCATGCTAAAGATCTCACATGTCATAACAAAGACTGAAGATCCTGCATGCAGCAACTAAGGACTGGCACAGTCAAATAAGTGAAAATAAATAAATTTTTAAGAAAAGAAAGCTAACGTGCATAGGAAAATCTTGGTGTTTATAACTATCAACTCTAACTACAAAGCCTTACTTTAAAAATTTTTATTTTTGCTATGTGTATGTCTTAGTGAGGAGAAGCATAGTAGTAAAGTGGGTGCTGAGTGCTAAGTAATGTCTAATTCTTTGTGACCCCATGGGCTGTAGCCCTCCAGGCTCCTCTGTCCATGGGATTCTCTAGGCAAGAATACTGGAGAAGATTGTCATGCTCTCCTCCAGGGTATCTTCCTTCCTGCATTGACAAGTGGATTCTATATCTCTAGAGCCACCTGGGAGTCTAGTAGTAAAGTAGATAAGTACAATATAAGGATTCCAAAGATTTACCACCTTATAGGTAAATGACCAGGGATAAGTGTGAGATATTTTAGCATTCTGTATATAAAAATCTTCATCTACAAGATGGAGATTATAATACTACCTATTTCATTTTTTTCTTGAGTTAACATATCTAAAATATTCACACTGGTAAGTGTTCAATAACTTATAACTTCTTTTGCTCATTATTGTCTATTGACTATTCTTAGAGTATCAGAATGTGTTTAGTATTTTTTAATAGAGTATTTTAGAATATTAAAGTATTTTAGAGTATTTTTGAAAGCAGTGGTAAGAAAGGCCCTTGCTTCCTTCTAAACTTCTTTCTCTGTCCCAGAAAGTGAAAGCATGCATCTTGTGCCTTCTTACTTTCAGAAGGTATCCATGATTGATAAAATCTAGAAAAATAAATCTGATAACAAAAGTCTCAGAATAAGGTCAGGAGATAGACTTTACAGTATTCTTCCAGAGCATACTCTAATATTTGATCCTGTAGAAGCTTGCATTTATTCAATACTTACTTTATGTACTGTATTGGTCTAGCCTCTAGGAATATACCAGTAAACAAGACAGATAAAGTCTGGGACAGTCATAACACACACTATACAAAGCAACAGTGGAAAGGTTGTACAACCATCACTTTTTCATTTGAGAAAGTGACTGGGCTGGGAATTGTGGATTCTCTTCATGTGAGAAGTCAGCAAAGGCCTTCAGGAATAAGTGGCACTTGAGAAAGGTCTTGACATCTAAAGAAAAGCCAGTCATGAAAAGGGCCAGGGTGAAGGACTTGCTAGGTAGAGAAAACAGCAGTTCCTGTGACCCTAATGTAGGAGAGAATGTGTTTCATGAGGCAAATAAGTAAATAAAGTAACAAAATGATGAGGAAGCAATAAACCTTCAGAGTTTCCTAACCACATAAAAGAGTTCACTTGACATATTCCTTAAATACAAATAAAGCAGTTCACTTTATATTCGGACAACAGCAAAAGACATCCTATCATAAACTATTTGAAAATTTTCTCCCATGCTCTCTGTGTAAAATGGGCTGATCTAATTAGCCTCATAAGTTGCAACACATTTACTTATAAATACCTAGAATTCCAGATCTTGGACATATCTATTTAGAATAATGTTGAGTTCTCAGGAAGATCAGAGAGGCACAAAGAAGCCAAAGAGAGAAATGTCAAATAACTGCTCACATTGGCCCTAAAATAACTCCTAGCTGGTAATTTTTGAAATGTATAGCAGTACCTTCAAATCCACATTTCTTGTCAAATCTGTGTTATTCTCCACTTTTGTACAGATGAATTTAAAATTTTTCCAGATAGGATTTGGCTCTGAGCTTCTAAATGTTCATCAAAGATAACTTTGAAAAATTCAATTATGCTACCTTTTTTTTTCCTTCCAAAAGGAAGAAAACCTTGCCATAATCAGTGGAGCTATTTTTAAATTGCAGGAGGGCAGAAACGAAGGTACAAATTAATGAGCTGATGTCATATTAATGTAGTCTTTTTGATCTTGTAATCATGAGCTCTTTACAAATCATGTTTGGTTTCAAGATTGTGATTTGAGACTCCTGGCTGCAGACATATAATTTAAATACCATTAAAGGAAGCTCCAGATGTTTCAGGGGAAACATTTCTTATTATATTTAAGAATGAAACCACAGAGGACAATTTTGTCTAAGTAGCTGTGTGCCTATGGACAATTTGCTTTACCTCTCAAGACCTTAGATGATTTATTTGGATTGATTGATTCCTAGGGCTCTTTCCATTTTGGTATTATATGAAAATTGTCCATGACTGATAAGTCTAAGAAAATAAATCTTTAAACAAAAGTCTTAGAAAGTCAGGTGGTAGACTTTGAAGTATTACTTAAGAAAAAAATCAGAAAGTCTAGGTTATACATTTTTTTTTTTGAGGGGGAATGATGTCTTGTCATTCTACTTTAAGATTCTTGTTGCTTACATGCTAATATGTCCACAGAAACCAAACTTCAAAATGTAGTCACACTACTTTGCGATAAGTGTTCATGGGAAGTAGACCTTTGTTAGTTTTATGACAACTCTTTCTAAATCTTCAGGATCCCTTGACTAGTTAGGAAAGCTTTTACAACAAAAGCATTTTTGCTAAATGTAGAGAAGAAATAAAGATGCAACAAGAAAAACAACCCAACAACAAAAATCTTGACATTTAAAAGTGATTTGAAAGCAAAATAAAAATCTGAATTATAAGGAAGTCAGATCAAAATGATTGTGCAGTCAGGAACCGTTCCTAAGAGAGAAGCCAAAATAGCATTTTTAGTTTTTCAGAAATGAATGTTTTTGTTCTTCCCTGAATATTCTTCGTTAGGTAGAAGCTGTTTATTTATTGAAGGTCAGGAATTTTAGCATAAATACTGGAACAATCGGATGGAACATGTAGTGTGATTTCTTCAAGGACCACTTGAGGAATTGTTCCTCCTTTGTGGTTTAAACACTTTCAGTGGTGCTTTTTTGACAGATGTGTGGTTATGAATATTTATAGTATTGCCAAACATGAAAAAGAAAATGTTTTGTCCCAGCCCTAGAATGAAATGTATATGATGCTTTTGGAAAAAATAGGAAGAAATAATAAAGAACTATTTATCTTTGAAATTGAATTTGAAGTCTGAATTATTTTTGCCATCTAAGACACTGCCATTGAATGATTTCATAGTAGGTTTATTAATTAGTTTTAAAAATTTACAATACTTCACTTTTTCATGATAAAAGTCATCTCCAGTAACAGAGTCCATTGTTTCACAATTAATTTAGTGAAAAGTTTTAGGTTTTTCTCTTAACTGAAAACAGAATTCTTCAGTGTCCAAAAAGCTGAACCGATCACAGGTAGCTGAATATAAAGTATAAAACATCAAATAAGATCTTAAACCAGATCATGCCTTTGTTGTTGTTTAGTTGCCCAGTCATGTCTGACTCTTTTGTGATCCTATAGATGAGATTATCTAGGTAAGAATTCTGGAGTAGATTGCCATTTCCTCCTCCAAGGGACTTCCTGACCCAGGAATTGAACACGTGTCTCCTGCCCTTGTCCTCTGCATTGCAGGCAGATTCTTTACCACCGAGCCACTCTGATGCTGAGTGTCTTTCACATATATTAATACTTTCACAGTTTTACTGACAAGAGATCATATACTTTTCAACAGCCTCAGTTATAAACCCCTTAAAGGACGAACACATAATATTAATTATTATCACTTGCATACAGCACTTGGTTACAGATACATGTCCACTTTATAGAGAGCAATATTTTGTTTCAGGTTCTGATTTCCAGGGATTCAAGGCTGAGCTGTAAGTGATGCTTTTAAAAGAAATGCAGTTTCATCTCAAGAAGCAGGTACAAGACTAATGATAAAAGGAAAAGCCAACCTAAGTTTCTGTAATAATGCTGGTTCTCTAAGTAGGACAGATTGATGCATCTCATGGATTATTCTACTAGGAAGGAGGAGAGATGGGGGGAGAATGAATAAGTAGCACTTATCTTCCATCTGTCAGGGATTCAACCACAGAACATTGGCTCCTGCCTCTGCTTCTGGGTTTTGTATATGTGGGAGTAAAATGGGCTTCCTCTGTGCCCCACACATCAGCATCAAGAAGGGAAGACTCAGGGTACAGGGTGATAGGCACAGGGGACCAGCATGCAGGTTTTGTTTTTCTGAATCTAGTTGGAGCCTACATAGAACAGGCTCCAGAAGCAGTAGCTAGAACAAGTGACAGATTGGTGTTGAGTGTGTTATTTGATTATATGCAGTAAACTCTGGCATTTAAGAATCCGTTTAAGAAGAAAGTTGTATGGTATGTGTTTTATTTCTAATTTTATTCCCTTTGAAACTGTTCAAATATAGCAATCCTTTCTCAACTGTGGATTTCTAGGTCACATATATAAACTGCTTATACTTCTGCAACAGCAAGAGTCCTGAATTAGCTGTGCACAAGCAATTAAGTAAAAGTATATGTGTTCACAATGCCATCCATGATCATGCTTTCTCATACGTAACATTTTGAGGTTGTGACTTTTGAGTCTCTCACACCCATCTTCCAACTTTTGCCTACTGCTCCCCATGAGATCAGTCTTACTCGTAAGAAATTATGCAACAAATGTATATATATAATAGCACCATATAATTGTTCAGCTCTTAAACATGACCACTATGCCCGTTAGCAGTGGTAAGATATTACTTCCAATTTAAAATGTGAAAAATAACTTTTGTTATTTAATCAGTTTAATGCAAAATCTCTATTTAAGGTGGCATGTAAATGTCAAAAATTAAAATACTTGAAAAGAAAGGCTAAGGAATTGGGAGGAAGGAAATTAGAGTCAGAAAAGAGGAAGCCAAAAGAATATTAGTATGAAAATTCCTGTCGTCTTTTTCATCTTTCTTCATTTCTTCCTTCTCCTCTATTTTCTTTTAGATAGATATGAGTAACATCCTTTATTATCTTGATTATCACATTTCTAATATACCTTGATGGTAAGATATAAAAGTTTTCATGAGTAAATATGTAACAGAATAGTTTCTGGCTATAAAAAACAAACTCCGAAGCTTTTATTCAGTTAGCCCTGAGCTTATGTTGTAAAAGCTGTTGTAGGAATAACCCTGACTCAAAATACGCTGTTCACAACTGAAGATCCTGATCACACAGCTGGAAATGTTATCTAAGATAAGGCAAAAACAGTGTTTACCTAAATTTATCTGAATGATTTCTTCTGAAGAAGTTAAAATTAGCCATTGTGTGAATTTCAGTAGGGAAGTTTGGTTACCCAGTAGGAAATATTTTTAGCCATCTGGGATAGGTGGAGAATGGTCATAATATTAGTAATGACTGATTTTTACCATTGGCACACATTTTTTTTTTAAAATTTTTTATTTTTTTAGTTTGTTTTGCTTTACAATACTGTATTTGTTTTGCTACACATCGACATGGATCAGCCACGAGTGTACATGATCTCCCAATCCCGACCCCCACCTCCACCCTCCCGCCTCACACCCTCTCTCTGGATTATCCCCATGCATCAGTCCCAAGCACCCTGCATCCTGCATCAAACCTGGACTGGCGATTCGTTACACTTATGATATCACAGATGTTACAGTGCCACTCTGCCAACCAATCCCACCCTCTCCTTCTCCTACAGAGTCCAAAAGGCCATTCTATACATCTGTGTCTCTTTTGCTGTCTTGCGTACAGGTTTATCATTACCATCATTCTAAATTCCATATATATGTGTGAGTATACTGTATTGGTGTTTTTCTTTCTGGCTTACTTCACTCTGTATAATCGGCTCCAGCGTCATCCACCTCATTAGAACTGATTCAAATGTATTCTTTTTAATAGCTGAGTAATACTCCATTGTGTATATGTACCACTGCTTTCTTATCCATTCATCTGCTGATGGGCATCTAGGTTGCTTCCATGTCCTGGCTATTATAAACAGTGCCGCAATGAACATTGGGGTACACGTGTCTCTTTCAATTCTTGTTTCCTTGGAGTGTATGCCCAGCAGTGGGATCGCTGGATCATAAGGCAGTTCTATTTGCAATTTTTTAAGGAATCTCCACACTGTTCTCCATAGTGGCTGTACTAATTTGCATTCCCACCAACAGTGTAAGAGGGTTCCCTTTTCTCCACACCCTCTCCAGCATTTATTGCTTGTTGACTTTTGCATCGCAGCCATTCTGACTGGTGTGAAATGGTACCTCATTGTGGTTTTGATTTGCATTTCTCTGATAATGAGTGATGTTGAGCATCTTTTCATGTGTTTGTTAGCCATTCGTATGTCTTCTTTGGAGAAATGTCTATTTAGTTCTTTGGCCCATTTTTTGATTGGGTCATTTATTTTTCTGGAGTTGAGCTGCATAAGCTGCTTGTATATTTTTGAGATTAGTTGTTTGTCAGTTGCTTCATTTGCTATTATTTTCTCCCATTCAGAAGGCTGTCTTTTCACCTTGCTTATAGTTTCCTTTGTTGTGCAGAAGCTTTTAATTTTAATTAGATCCCATTTGTTTATTTTTGCTTTTATTTCCAGTATTCTGGGAGGTGGATCATAGAGGATCCTGCTGTGATTTATGTCAGAGAGTGTTTTGCCTATGTTCTCCTCTAAGAGTTTTATAGTTTCTTGTCTTACATTTAGATCTTTAATCCATTTTGAGTTTATTTTTGTGTATGGTGTTAGAAAGTGATCTAATTTCATTCTTTTACAAGTGGTTGACCAGTTTTCCCAGCACCACTTGTTAAAAAGATTGTCTTTAATCCACTGTATATTCTTGCCTCCTTTGTCGAAGATAAGCTGCCCATAGGTGTGTGGATTTATCTCTGGGCTTTCTATTTTGTTCCATTGATCTATATTTCTGTCTTTGTGGCACACATTTTTTTAAAGTGAAATTTGATGGGAAAAAGTAGGGAAATGGAGGAATCCTGCTATTATTTGGAATGATAACCACAAAAATCACAACACTGTCAATTCTTCCTAAAGTCTTGGCAAGGAATTGCATAATGACTGAGATCTGGGCAAGGAGACCCTATTATACATGTTGCATACCTTTAGTCTAATCCCTACATTATTGGAAAGTTATCTAACATCTCCTAATAGTATTTGGTTTCAGCAATCTTAAATTATACTCTGGGCTTCCCTTGGGGCTCAGTGGTAAAGAATCCACCTGACAAGCAGGAGACACAGGAGGCGCAGGTTTGATCCCTTGGTCAGGAAGATATGCTGAAGGAGGAAGTGGCAGCCCACTCAAGCATTCTTCCCTGAAAAAAATCCCACTGAAAGAGGACCTCTGGGGGGCTACTGCCCACGGGGTTGCAAGAGTAGGACAGGACTGAGCACACACCATACTCTTGCTGTGCTATGCTTAGTCACTCAGTTTTGTCCAACTCTTGGTGACCCCGTGAACTGTAGCCTGCCAGGCTCTACTGTCCATGGTGATTCTCCAGGCTAGGATGCTGGAGTAAATTGCCATGCCTTCCTCTAGGGGACCTTCCCAACCCAGGGATTGAATCCAGGTCTCCCACGTTGCAGGTGGATTCTTTACTGTCTGAGCCACCAGGGAAGTCTAAGAATACTGGAGTGGGTAGCCTATCCCTTCTCCAGTGGATCTTCCCAACCTGGGAAACAAACCAGTGTCTCCTGCTTTGCAGGCAGATTCCTTACAAGCTGAGCTACCAGAGAAGCCCTGTTATTCAAATAAAATTTTGAAATAGTTGAAATCTACCCCAAAATTTCTTATGTTACTTTGACTCAAATACACATAAAGTTTTCTAATTTTTTTTTTTTACCCTCCCGGATTACTTTTAAGAAATTTAAATAGCACAGATGGGGTTCAGGACACACTATGCCAAAATATGGCATTTTGACATTAAATATTTTAAGCTAAGTTTGAGAAAATAGCAGAAGCAAGGTCAGTTTGACCTGTGTATTCTTCTCCCCTGAAATAGGTAGTAAAATCTCTTGTGAGAGATCCCCTCTCTATACCTACACCTCTCTATACCTCTGTATAGCCAACTTTCAATTGCTTCATACTCCTTAACCTATCACATTCTTCCAGGACTGCCTGCTCTGAAAACACTCAAGACTGTTTGATGCAGTCTTTATTTCCTTAGGAAAGAATATAAGTAAATTTGTATTCTTTTCTCCTATTAATCTGTCTTTGTCAGTTTAATTTTCAGACCCACTCAGCTACCCTAAGAGTGTTGAGAGAAATTTTTTCTTCCCCTTCAGCATCAATAAAACAATATTTTTGTGAAACCAATGGTTGGCTATGTAAAAAGATTTAATACAGTACTCAGTCATCAGTGAGGTGACACATGAACCTTAATATAACACCTACAGGTCACACTCTGAAACCATAAGTTTTTGTATGACTTTAAAATATTACTGCTGGACCACAGAGCCTAGCCTGGGAAATTTACATTCCTCTTTCATGTGAATAAGTCTGAAGTTCATGTAACTAGTAAATCTGATTTCCTTTAGCTTCTAAATCCCCAAATATCTATTTCTACATAGTCTAATCATTTACCCCCTACTAAAATATTAGAAGAGAGGAATTGTTCATTTTGTTTTTTACAAAAAAACTAAACTGAATTTTTAGGAGCAGTCTTTTGTCTAAATATTTATACCTCATTTAACTCAGAACATGGAAAATATATGATTTTGATTGTTCAAAACCTGGAGGCTATTTTATTAATTTTCATATTCATTTATTTCTTCCACCCTTAATTTTAAAATAAAGTTTCTTTTACTTCAAACACTTTTACTATTTTTTTCTTCTCAAAATTCCAAATATTAAAGTTTTATTACTTCATTGCATGTGTCAAAAAATAAGATAGTCTACTCAGATTTCTCTTGAAATTAAAAATATTATTTATTTATTATTCTATCAAATATCTAGAGTCAAAAGAATTATTTTTAATTCTTAAGCCTTTTTTCTTAAGGGAAAATAGATTAATTGGCTTCCTGGTTTGCTTCTATGTAGATTATTTACAAAAAACACCCAATCATTCTCCTCTCTGTGTTCGCTCCTTTTTGTTCTGTGACCTTGAAGCTCCTCCTCTAGAGAAGGAGAGTGTATTTCCTCCTCACCCGCTGAATCTGTTGTGTCCTCACTTGTTACTTGTTTTGATCAGATTGTACTGTGTGTGTGTTAGGAACATTGTGGCAATTCTGAGTTCAGTGCATTATCCAATTAAGATCAGTAGAACCAAGTACCATTCATATAAGCTATTGCAAACATTAATGTAGCATTTTAAAATTTTGTGGGAAGATTGTTATAAAGAAGATGCATTCTGTTTTTCTCAATAAATAATCACATATTGCTTAGTACTTCAGGGGAATAGGAAAGTTATTGCTTCTTAAACCAATAAGCAAATATCATAACAAAATATATTTCCTTAACTCATTTGGTGTGGGTTGTTCAGGGAAATGAGAGAGAGAGAGAGAGAGATTATTCTTCTCCCAGCCAATAGAGCTGCTCTTAATCCCTTAAGAAAATGTGAGTGACGAAAACACTGGTTTTCACAGTTGCTCCTTTTACTTGGATAAGGGCCATCCTTGGTTTCTCATGACAGAAGGCAAAGTTTAGATCTCAAGGGGAAAAAATTTAATGAAAACCCTCTTTGTGAAGTTTTTCCTATGCAGATAATCCACAGTGTTCTATAGAAATTAAAATTCTGAATTGTATTCAAATTAAGACCAGATAATGCACCTGCATTTGAATTTTAAATCTGCACATAGTCGTCTGCATTTATTACTATGTTTTAGCTATAGAAGAACAGATGGCTCCCTCTGCTCCAGATCAAATACTGTCAACTACTTTTTTGATCATCTGCATTGGGTTTTTGATTTAATAATTGAGATTTTGCAGTCAAGGCTTCTGAAATCTGACCTGCTTCTTCTGGCTTTTCCTATTGTGGAGACTGTTTGTGGCTTTTGACCAAGGCCTGTTTACACCAACTTTTGAATATAGTTAATTCATGAATGGGAATTTAAAAGAAAGTCCTTCAAAATATAGTCTTCCATACTCTGTTTCAAATAAACAACTAGGTAACACTGTGCTTGATTTAATAGGCCATTATCCACAAAAAAGGGAAAATGGGTTAATTGGTTTCCTGGTTTGCTTCTATGTAGATTATTTGCAAAAACCACCCAATCATTCTCCTCTCTGTATTCACTCCTTTTTGTTCTGTGACCCTGAAGCTCCTCCTCTAGAGAAGAAGAGTGTATTTCCTCACCCCCGAATCTGTTCTGTCTTTCTTAGTTGTTACTTGTTTTGATCAGATTGTACTGTGTGTGTTAGGAACATTGTGGCAATTGTGAGTTCAGTGGATTATCCAGTTAAGATCAGAAGAATCAAGTACCTGATCACAGACATTTGTGGGAACCTTCCATAAGAGGGTTGAGTAGCTGAGAATGGTCTAAATTGCTACTCCACCAAAAAAAAAAAAAAAGAAAGAAAGAGAGAAGGGAAACTAAATAAAGTGTTGTTTCCTTAAGTCATTAAGCTTTGGTGCTATTATATAACAGTAGCTAACTGATACTTTTTTTTTTTTTTTCCACTGAGCATTCTTTCCCCCACATGGCTTAGGAATTTCAGTCATGGACTTAAAACCTAGCAGACCGTTACAATTTAACTTGACAATTATTTTTTTAACCCTTATGTGCCTCCACTCATTCATTCAGTGAACAGATATTTAAATAAGCTTCTCCTATATGCCAATCACTGTGCAAGGCACAGATGGAGTGGTGACTAAGGAGAAAACCTATTAATTATGGCATTTTAATTCTAGAAAGAGATATACATGTCTTCTCAAGCATGTGGATGCCAGATGTACCAAACCTTGTCACTTCCCAATCTATTTTCGGTAGAAAAACATATTCCCTAAGGAATGATCTTTGATGCACCTTTACAAAAAACTGTCATTTACCTGAAAAGAATAGAATCAGACTTAAGTGGGACTGAGATCTTGATTCTACCATTATCATCTGTTATTTAATCTCTCTAAATTCTTTCCTATCCAAGAAAACAGAGCTAATACTTCTAAATGTGTTTATTAGTATAAGTCTGAACTCTTGCCCTCAATTTATTAGCCTTAACATTTCATACTGACTCTGAATCTCTGCAACCACTATCATTTCTAATTAATATTTGAATAAACTAATCAAAAACATAAAATCTTGGTTAAGTTGTTCTTGACATATTTTTCTCCAAGGTGCCTAAAAACTTGTGATATGGACCCCTTTTTTGGATCTATAGTTGCTGCTGTGAGAACTGTTATGGAGCCAATCCCCACGTGAATTTCACAGATTGCTTAGTTGAACTGAGAATATGATCAGAACATCCAGGCACTTCAGATCATTAGTCATTTCATGGGGGTAAAGTAGATGGCTTCCCTAGTAGAGGGGTTTTCACCTCCCACAGAATTTGGACACCCTTGCAGAAGTAGGCCTAATTGTTTAGAGAAGCATGTTTGAATTACTCAACCAGAATTTGTAATTGTCCCTTTTCTAATAAAAGAACTCCCCAGATAAGGGGAACTCTCACAATTATTCAAGCCAGTCATGATATATATTTGGTAAGAGTACAGAAATATTAAGAGTATCTAAACATATCTGTTCTCTGGAAGTATTCTAAAAAAAAAAATGTGTATCACATACACAAACCATATAAAGTATTTTTTTATCCTTGGCACTATTGATGTTTGGGGCTGAATAATTGTTGTGAGGACTGTCTTGTACATTGCAAGGTGTTTTACAGAACGCCTAATCTCTAACTACTAATTGTTAGTAATACCCCTCCACCAATTGTAATGATCAAAAATGTCTCCAGACCTTCCAGGTGTCCACTAATTGCTCTTAGTTAAACAAGTATCAGAATATCATAAAGAGAAAAGAATGCATTCATTTTCAGCATGACCAAATGGGGGAGGGTGATAAAGGACATGGCATCAAATTTCATTTTGTATATATTATTACAGATTTGTTGTTCATTTAACCATTCATTTATCTGTTTCTGTATATGAAGCAGAGAGCTAGAGGCAATGAGGATAAGCAAAATGCTGGTCATTTTATCCTTCTGAGAATAAAATCTCAAAAATATATCATCAAAAATAATTCTATCCTGTGTGGCAGTCTACCATCACCAATAAAAAATGATACAGAAACTAGTAGGGGGTTTAAATGAATGTGAAGTCAGAGCCTTAAAGTGGTGTAAAAAATGGAATCAGGAAATTGATTATTTAGGTTTTATATCCTGGTGTTTATCACTGTTACCAATGTGTGATTTTAAAAAATTTATGCCACCTGTATTAGTTTATTATAAAGTCCCACAGTTAGGGTGGATTAAATAACAAACTTTTATTTTCCCATATTCTGGAGGTTTTAAGTCTGAAATTAAACCCATCAGGGTGGGTTTCTTCTGAGACTTCTTGACTTGTAGAAAGTGCTCTTCTGCCTTTATTTTCACATAATTAACTTTCATTTGTGTCTCCATGTCCTAATTTTCTTTTCTTATAAGGTTACTGGTCATATTGGATTAGAACCCACCTAATGACCTTACTTTACCTCTCTGAAGAGCCCATCTGTGAGTACAATCATATTCTGAGGGACTGAGGTTTAGAACTTCAACATGATTTGGAGGGAACAAAATTCTGCCCATAACGTTAACACTCTAAGTTTCCATTTCCTTATTTGTAACATTTAGAGTATAATATGTGTTTCATAGTTGATTGCTATGCAGATTAAATGAAAATAAATAATAGGCACATTTTATATATTACACTTGGCATAGTGTCTAAATAAAATAAGTCTACAACATAGTTCCTCTGCCTTTGCTAAAACCGGCTTGAACATCTGGAAGTTCATGGTTCACATATTGCTGAAGCCTGGCTTGGAGAATTTTGAGCATTACTTTACTACATGTGAGATGTGTGCAATTGTGCAGTAGTTTGAGCATTCTTTGGCATTGCCTTTCTTTGGAATTGGAATGAAAACTGACCTTTTCCAGTCCTATGGCCACTGCTGAGTTTTCCAAATTTGCTGGCAAATTGAGTGCAGCACTTTCACAGCATCATCTTTCAGGATTTGGGTTCCAAAATCACTGCTGATGGTGACTGCAGCCATGAAATTAAAAGATGCTTTCTTCTTGGAAGAAAAGTTCTGACCAACCTAGATAACATGTTGAAAAGCAGAGACATTACTTTGCCAACAAAGGTCTGTCTAGTCAAGGCTATAGTTTTTCCAGTGGTCATGTATGGATGTGAGAGTTGGACTGTGAAGAAAGCTGAGTGCTGAAGAATTGATGTTTTTGAACTGTGGTGTTGGAGAAGACTCTTGAGAGTCCCTTGGACTGCAAGGAGATCCTACCAGTCCATTCGGAAGATCAGCCCTGGGTGTTCTTGGGACGGACTGATCCTGAAGCTGAAACTCCAGTACTTTGGCCACCTCATGCGAAGAGTTGACTCATTGGAAAAGACTCTGTTGCTGGGAGGGATTGGGGGCAGGAGGAGAAGGGGACAACAGAGGATGAGATGGCTGGATGGCATCACCAACTCAATGAACGTGAGTTTGAGTGAACTCCGGGAGTTGGTGATGGACAGGGAGGCCTGGCGTGCTGCGATTCATGAGGCCGCAAAGAGTCAGACATGACTGAGCGACTGAACTGAACCGAATTGAACAACATAGTTAATTATTAAAATGTAATTTTGTTTTATTCTGGCTAAACAAAACATACTGTGAAGGGGCATTTGAGTAGAGTTGGAAAAGCAGATGCAGAGGAAGGAGCATGTACTTCAGGGAGGAGCACAATAAAAGCAATGTTCAAAGGCACAGAAGTCCATTTCAGAATTGAACACTATGTCCTTGAATCTAATATTCACACTTTTTTCTAGTATTATTGAGAACAATTGTTTTGCTTCATTTTTATTTTTTTAAACGTTTTTTTTGTATTGAAGGATAGCCAGTTAACAATGTTGTGATCGTTTCAGGTGGACAGCAAAGGGACTCAACTATACATATACTTGTATCCATTCTCCCCCAAACTCCCCTCCCATCCGCTGCCACATAACATTGATCAGAGTTCTCTGTACTATACAGTAGGTAATTGTTGGTTATCCATTTTAAAAATAGCAGTGTGTATGTGTCAATCCCAAACTCCCTAACTCTCCTCCCCCCCCATCCTTCTCCCTGGCAACCATAAGTTCAAGAGCAATTTTTAAAGGTATGTTTTACACTTGGCATCTTGCTTAACCTTGTTTCTTTAAATTCCCCTCACTTCCAATCTGTTATTAAGACTATTTTCTACTATTACATGCCATATAACTCAAGTGTTAAAGTGATTGCATTTCACCTGGAATAAGGCAAGAATCTGTAGCAGTGAGAATGGAGGTAGGTAGAAGCTTAATTGATGAAGATTCTTCTGTTCTTCATAATGTATAAAATGTTTCATGGAGCCTGAATATGAAAGTACAGATGTAAACAATTGGACAAAGAAAGGCAGGAGAAAGATTTAGGTTTGGGGAGCTTGGTATCAGCCAGGCTAAGTTGGTTAGTCAGATCATGTGCAGGACAATTTGTGTTGTTGACTCCAGTACCTCATCCTACTCCTAGGGAAACAAAAAATGTAGTTGTTAAAAATATAATAAGAATGTGCTGCTGTCCCTGATCTTGTTAACCAACAGCAAGATGGTATAAAAAGAATATTCATAGGAGGAAGACTTGATTAAGTAATTGATCCCAAAGAGCTTGAAATTTTATAGTTAAAATTCATCTCTATATAGAGATAAAATTCATCATCTATGAAAACATTCTTACATGCATGCATATATGCATATATAGTCTTATATTTTTCAATCATATTACCAAATTAAATGAGTATGTACAAGTGAACAGAATATAGAAAATGAAACTTTATATTTGTACATGGATAACTTATTCATTAATTATTATACAGAGAAAATATTTTATGGATTACTAGTCAAAGTTCAATTTGATTTCTTAAAACTCAAAGGGACATTATTTTCTCTAATAGATTAAAATCCTTTCCTTTGTATGTCCTATTTTATTGTCCCCATAACCTCTACACTT
Source organism: Aepyceros melampus (assembly GCA_006408695.1). NCBI lineage: Eukaryota > Metazoa > Chordata > Mammalia > Artiodactyla > Bovidae > Aepyceros > Aepyceros melampus. The sequence continues at coordinate 84,564 of SJXQ01009784.1, read as the reverse complement.
TTATAAAGTTTAGTGATGTTGATTGAGTCAATATAATTCTTCAATTTAAATATACCTAATAATAAATGTTAACCACAGTTCTTCAGATACTCATATTACTTCAATTCTCTGATTCTTAGTGTGTCTTTTCTTCTGTACATAAATGATAACATTTGGCCTCAAAGTTTCATTGTAAGGATTAAATTAAACAATAACTGCATGAAGAACACCTGGTGAAATATCAGCTTCATAATAGGTACAGGATACATGGTTCTCCCTATCTTCTTTATCTTTGTTGAACAGGGAAATATAAATCAATGTCTAATGACATGTAGGAATAGAGAAAATTACATTTTCACATAGGCAAGTTTCCAGTAATTTATTATAACTTAAGGACAATTCTGTTATGGAAACACATTTCAAATTATAATTTGACTTCATATAGCCTGGAAACACTAAACACATCATAAAACACAAAAACAAATATTTACCAAGATGGATGCACAAGAGCATTTCCATTACTACTGCATTTCCCCAGGGGACTCACCTGACCTGAAAAGGTTTCCATAAGTTTCTAAAATGAAATAAAATATGTGAATTCCCTTCAGAAAATATCAGAGAAAACGTTTCCAAAATGCTTCAATACAAGAAATATAATCTAGTCCTTTGATGCTTGAGGGTATACACCATGTTGTGGTGAGGCCAGTTTGTAGACACACAGACTTACTTCTCACCTGCATAGAGAACTCAGAGTCATTTACAGAGTGAAACCTAATAAGTAGTTGGAACAAAGCAATTGTAAATTTCAGCTTTTGCCTCATTGTATTTTTACATTTCTCTTTTCTCGTCGTATTCATCTAATTTTGCCTCTATTAATTGAGCACCTCTATGTGCATCACACAACATTCTATCTTTCACTATTTCTTTTATGTCTGTCTCAGTTAGAAGGTTAACACTTTCTGACAGATTTAGGGAATATTTTCAGACTACCATTTTGTCCTTACAGTGTCTAAAATGTAGCAATCAAATATCTACATAATAACCATCACTATAGTAGTCTATAAATCCTTCCTGAAACCACACAATGACCAAAAGATGTAGCTATTACTAGCACCATTTCAGAGTTGTAGAGAAGGGAAAATTAGGTGTCAAGAAGCCAAATAATCTCAAATTCACAATATGGATAAGAGAAGTTGTGCCTGACTCCAGTGTCTCCACAATCTTTCCACCATTTGTAGTTTAGGAAGAAAAAGATCAAAGCAAGCAAAACCTGATGGATAGAGCATACAACTGAATCCAGAAACAAGCTTCTCTGACTGAGAATTCCAGGTTCCATTACAAATGATGAAGAAGAAGTGCCTTTAAATTTCCATCAAGTTTAAAATCTAAATGTACAGCTGCATGGCAACAGCAATCTTCTTTTAATTTGCTTTTATTTAGGTCCATCTCAAAGGATTTTGACATGAAAATAAACTCCCTAAAATTAAGCAGAGACAGAGTATTGAAATATAAATGAAGACACTTTGGAAAAGAAATGAAAGTATGAATTGATTTGGGCAATTCTGTCTTTGATTTCCCTTCATTAATTGTTCTTTCTACTCGTGTTTTTCATGGTATGCCCCATACCAAAAGCTTTTCAGAATGTACCTTGACAAAGATGGCACTTTTAGTACAGACCTATATAGGTCATAATAATGTGTCTCAAAATCAAACCTGGGGGAAGAGGATTGTGGAAGGATGAGGTCTAATGAAAGTACTTTCTGGCTGATGGGAAAACTCAATAGACAGAAACAAAACAAAACATGCATTCAGTGTCAGGACAATGAATCAATGTGAAACAGACAGACTCTGTGATGTTAAACACAGTGTTGTGTGTGAGTAAGTCCAATTCAGTACTAGAAGCCATAATCAAAAAGAGAACCTGGAGAAGGTGAACTGAGTGCAGTGGAAAATGTGAGTGTGCAGTGAAAGAGACACCAACAAGGTGTGGTCTGATAAATTCTCTAGAAACTGCAAGTATAATCATGCTCTTTCAAGTTTACGTCTTTGTTGGAGTGCCAATGACAGCTTGCAATTGAGACCCTTTCAACATTGCTGACAATGTATTTGTGATCTTCCCATTGTTTACCTCTCTGGACTCAATTCTAACACAATCCTTTTAGTTTATGCTGCAGCAAAATTTATCTGCTTAAAGTTTCCTAGTGGATTTTTCTTATGATGTTTGCATATGCTATTTTTTCTGCCTCAAATTCATGTCTCCTACCTATCCTGTCTCTGCCTTCCAGGATTAGTCAAAGATTCCTCGACTAGGAAAACTTATTGAGACTAATTCAGGCAAATATAAAGACTTCTGTTCTGTGCTTCTAAGATATGTTGTGTTGATTTCCCATATAGCAGAGATGACATTACATTGTATCTGATTATAATATGATTGCATTTCCTCTATACCTGCCATATTCCTGCTACAAGAGTAGCATATTCTCTTGAAATAAATCTTTACCTGTTAGACAAACATAGTTTAGTGTTAGCTGATATTATACTTCAACATGTTCCTTCCTTTTCCTGTGAGAGACATCACTAATCTATCTACGCAGGTTTCTACTGATACAGGAAATGTGGTTTCTTAATCTTTCTACCACTCAAGACAGACCTGCTAACCACAGGTGAAGATCCTAACAGTCATTATAAATGTCCTACCAGTTAGGGCCCAAACTATACTTTTAACATATATATATTTACTATGTCATTATGTTATTTGATAAACCTAGCCTAGAAAAATGCCAAGCACAATCTTGTGTTTGATTGATTAAATCATGTGGTTGATTAAGATCAATACCTAATTAGTGTATCTTTCCTGAAGTTCCTTTTATAATTTCTCATCTTCTTGCCCCACAAGCACATTGATTCTTAAATAGTCATATCTTAAAGACACTATCCATCACCTCCAAAATGGAAAATTGCAAAATATTTTAGACATGAGGCATCACATTTTTCAATATTAATTTACATATTATACATGTGGAATCTTTCTTCTAAGACCAGTGGGAAGACCTTGGAATTTCCAGAACATCAGAGCAGTAAAGAACCTTTTATGGCTATAGAGTTGTGTTCAGCTGACAGATTTCCTCCTATCTGTGGTTACTGTGTGCATGCCATTTAGATGTTTAGTATATGGGGTTGCAAAGTGTCAGACACAACTTAGTGACTAAACAACAACAATATTCCCAAATGACGATCAAAACTCTTATCCACCCTCATGCCTGCTCTGCCTGGTTAGACTTAGGATGACATCTCTGAATGTGTGCATTTTAGGGTAGGTAGGTAAGTGGTATATGTGATCTGCGCAAAGGGTTCCTCTGCTTATGTATAGTCTTCATGTGGGATTGAAATTTATTATCCATACACCATGTGATTTTTCTCATTTCCATCTAGGAGTGAATTTGTCCACAACTCCATGTTTGTCCTACTTTATGACGGCTAACGGATAGTTAAGAAATTCATTTATGCTCAAACAATGACCGCTAATAAGAGTCATTCAGAGAACTGACTTTGGGTATAATGTAGGTCCATTGCTCATACTAATTAGTGAACTAGTGATTCCTGTAATTCTCTCTGGTGTGTTAAAGACAAGGAAGAAAGATCACATTGTGCAAAATGGAAATTTGTATTCTTTTTCTTTAAAATAAAGAATGTATGTCTCTATGTGTGTGTTTGTACAGTAGTTGTTGCTCATTGTTTAGTCACATCTCCTGCTTGGCAGGTAGATTCTTTACCACTGAGTCACCAGGGAAATCCCAATATGTATATATTTAATCTGGATTAATAAAATTACCTATCTCTACTGAGTAAAATCTCTAGATAATTATGTAATATATTATTCCAAATAGTTTGTATTTTACCTAAAAATATGTAAAATGATTTTATAAATACAGAAGATGCAATGTGGAAACAGATCATATAAATTTCTAAAAATTTGAACTGAATAATGAATTTCATCTATACTTAAGAGTGAGTGTGAATATGTTCTTTGTGAAGCAAGATTTTACTTTGGCCCATTGTGATTATCTTTTCCATTGATGTGCTCTGTAAAACTATTTATGTAATCGTCAGAAGGTACATCCTGTTGCCTGGGAGAAAATGTATTAGGCAATACTGCAAACACAATTCAGAACACAATGCAAAAAAGGTTTTTTTCCCCTCATTGGATCCCCAGTAGGATTATTCAGACACCAACTCATATAATCCTTACAGATTCCATTTTACCAGGACTATCTCCCTTGATTTTTCCAAGTTCCTTTCTGCTCCATTCAACACATACTTCTTGGTTTTTCTCACTCTACCCCCTTTAATACAAGTTACTTTCAGCCACTTGGTTCTTTCTGTTTTTTCCCTTGATGGAACTGAGAAGATTTTCTGTTTTTCAGTTTCCTCCAGCATGATCTTTTTATAAGAAAAAAAACTTTTCTTTTGCTAATGTCTCGCTCTTCTTATGGTATAAATCTGGTACAAGCATTCCTATGATCCAGGCTGTATATGATCTCAAAATTCGGGTAAGAGAAGAGATAAAATAGGCATAAACATCTCAGAAAAATATAAAACAACCCTAAACTTTTCCATCATAAAGTTTAGTAATAGTATTTACCAAATGCCAAGCATTCACTGTGATTACAAAGCTATAGAACAATTGTTTCTCTTTTATATCCATCATAGTATATTAGTGTTTCTATGATTACAGTATATTATTATTTCAACTACTTGAGAATATAGTAATATTCAGTTTCAAGGTGCTTCAATATTGTTTGTGATAAAACCAGCAATTTGAAAGCAGATAGTGTCCAATAGGCACCTCCCAAACCTTCTGACACAGGAGTTAGGCTGATTGAATGTCATCATTTGGCAGCAGGAAATAAAACATTGATTGACTCTCAATTGGCCTCTCTCCCTGCTCTTGAGAGTTGTCTAGTGCTCAAGAATAAAGAAGGTGGACATTTGGAAGCTTGGAGAGTGGAAACAATATATTTTCTGAAGCAAAATAAACATTTCTTTTATAATTTGCTCAACAGATAGTCATTAAGCCAAACTAGAGAAGTACTTAAATAAAAACCTGATATAATAATATCTTCATTATTAGATACAATAGTATCTAAAGATATAAAGAAAAAATGATAAACTATGTACTAGTCATTTTTTTTAAACAAAGAAATAGAAGGGATACAGAGATTCACTTTATCTACATGAATAAGGATAATCATCTTAAAAACAAAGAAACAAACTCATTGTTAGCTCAGTCTTGGTATATATTTATGTCACCTGGGTATACAAAGCAATGGAAGATGGAGACATTTGCTAATTACTATTAATAGAGATAAAATAAGTTCCAAGTTATAGATTTGAGAAACATCAACTTGTACTATGTGAATTCCAGATTATTTGAAAGTGAAGTAAGGAATGAAAAACATGTGGAAGTATTACAAAATGTGTTGATGGGAGAAATAACAATAACCTAAGATATGCCAATGACACCACACTTATGGCAGAAAGTGAAGAACTGAAGAGCCTCTTGATTAAAGTGAAAGAGGAGAGTGAAAAAGTTGGCTTAAAACTCAACATTCAGAAAACTAAGATCATGGCATCTGGTCCCATCACTTCATGGCAAATAGATGGGGAAACAATGGGAACAGTGACACACTTTATTTTGGGGGGGGGGGGTGCTTCAAAAATCACTGCAGATGGTGACTGCAGCCATGAAATAAAAAGATGCTTGCTCCTTGGAAGAAAAGTTATGACCAACCTGGACAGCATATTAAAAAACAGAGGCATTACTTTCCTTAGTCAAATCTATGGTCTTTCCAGTAGTCAGGTATGGATGTGGGAGTTGGGCTATAAAGAAAGCTGAGCGCTGAAGAATTGATGCTTTTGAACTGTGATGTTGGAGAAGACTCTTGAGAGTCCCTTGGACAGCAAGGAGATCCAACCAGTTCATCATAAAGGAAATCAGTCCTGAATATTCATTGGAAGGACTGATGCTGAGCTGAAACTCCAGTACTTTGATGACCTGATGTAAACACCTGACTCATTTGAAAAGACCCTGATGCTGGGAAAGACTGAAGGTGGAAGGAGAAGGAGATGACAGAGGATGGTATCACCAACTCAATGGACATGAGTTTGGATAAACTCCGGGAGTTGGTGAAGGATAGGGAGGCCTGGCGTGCTGCATTCTGTTGGGTGGCAAAGAGTCAGACATGACTGAGCGGCTGAACTGAACTGATGATGAGAGACAGGCAGAGAGAATATGGAAATCAGGCAGGAGTCAGAATGGTATGAACTTTGAGCTTTATTCCTTAGACTGTTGTTGATAGTGATGATGATCATTGGAGGCTGTAGGATTATTTGCCTAAAGTTCTCATGTAGAAGTCACACACAGGAGCTGCTGTGATTGATGTTGAGTGGAAACTGTTGCCTCTCTTTTCTTAGACTTAACTGGTTCCTTCCTCCTCCAATATCACCACCTCACAAAGTCTCCCACTCACTATCCCAAAAGCATTTCTTCAGATATGTTAAATTTTTGTAGGCACAGTTTAAGGCACCCTAGAGAGTAAAAACATGTTCAGATTCTTTTTCAATTCACTGGGGAAAATGAGTTGAGGAAGAAGAGAGAAATTAGAGGAATGTAAGCACACTTATTTTGTTAGAGAAGCCCCAAGGAGAGTTATGGATAATCTAAACAGTAAAACCAGTGTGTCAGAGGTAGAAACAAAAAGATGAATAATAAGCAATATGCATGGGTTTTGTGATTTTTTCTCTAGTTAGTTTTTGGCAATGGTAGACAAGAATTAAATAGAATAGAGGCTATCTCTGAGGTTCCTGATTTCAAGTGAATGATGGTATTACTAACTTACTTGTTTGTCCTGTAAGAACTGAGCATTTCCTTTTGTTATTTTCCTGCCAAGAAAAATCAAAACTCATTTTCCTGAATGCAACAAATTTTGCATATTGATTTATTTTATTTTATTGGAATGCATTAAAAGGTTTCTTTTTATTGAGCAGAAGCTTTGTTCACCATAGATTCTGAAAAGATTGCCAGGAGGCATTTGTGTATTTAATGTTCCTTCAGTTCAAATATATTTAATCATAATTAAACTCAGTTGAATGGCTTTTAAAAGAAGTTAGCTGTTAATGTGATTGGCAGTTTTCTGTGCCTTTGACAGCGTCTAATGAAGTATGCTTGGGTGGCGTGCAACAGTGACTAATGCCAAAATTTATCTTCTGTGATCTCTAACTAATGTAATGTGATTATGTTGAATCCTCTGTTTTCAGGAAGGCATGTTATTACTTCCCATTATCTAAATAAGAATGATAAATGTTCAAGGTTTTCAGTAAATATAAAGTCTTGAAATTAGTATTCTTCAAATACTTTTGTTAAAAATGAGAGTGAATATTGTTTTGTAGGAGAAAATAGACAGGCATAATAGATCATTTTTTCTTCAAAAGTAAATTAAGTCATCTTATAACAAGTGTTTAAAATTCATAAAGAGGAGAAAGAAGATAGTGAGAAAGTGATACTGCAGACACTACTTTGGGGTCACAAGCCTCCAGTTTACTTGTCACCACTAGATGACAACCTTGAATATTTGGTAGTCACTAGCTCTCTAGTTCTTTCCTAGTGGGACTTGGTATAATTTACTATATTTTCCAGCATTTCAAAAAATTATGAAAGTATAAATATTGTTGAAAAAAACTTGCATCACGGTTGTTGATTGTTCTCCATTGCCAATGGCATTACTGGCAATATTTAGAAATATTTGTTCAAAATATTAGTACAAATAGAGTTTTAATGTTCTCTATAATTTTGAACACTTTGGTTTAATTTCTGATTTTTATGTCTCTCAACAAACTTTTTATGAACTTCCATGTAATTGCTTTTATAATAATTTCTATGATGTTTTCATTTTCAACTTTAGTGCTCCTTAGCTTATACAGCCACAGCAGGTTCCTTTCTGCTCCGGGGGAAGAAAGATGACCAACAAGGTGTCACTTATCCTATGTAGCCATGTCTCTTACTTTGCCTTGAATTGAATGATGGCTAGTAATGAATTATGGAAATAATTACATTGTTTTCTTATAATATACAACATAAAATCTGACTTTAGGCTTTTTTTGTGTGTGCATCAAGCATGAATTAGGCTTTGGATAAAAGAGAACTTAGAGTACAAATATAAGGAGCAAGTGGCCACGTTATTTCTTTGCAGAAGGAATAAGAGCACACATTTTGATTTATTAATTCATCTATTTAGGAAGCCATTTTTTTCAGCAGTAGCCAAAAAAATCTTAAAGTCCTTCTGTATCAGTAGTCCTCAGCTGGTGAAAATTTGACTTCCTTCCCCCAAATCAAGGACATTGTTTGATCATCACAACTGGAGGAGGATGGCAGCTAGTAGAAAAAGTCTGAGGGAGGCTGCTGAAAATCCTATAAGGCACAGAACAACTTCCCACAACAGTTAATTAAGCAACCCCAAAATGTCAGTAGAGCCATGACTGAGAATCTGCTTCTATATGCCTCAACCTTCACTCTCAAAGAAGGAATTGCAGTGTCAATGGAAAATAGGGACTCTGGAGTTTGGCATAGTTAACACAGTGTATGATGTACTTCCATATTTGTTTGTGTGATTCCATATTTGATATGACTCTCTTCCTCCCTTTAAATGAGAAGTCCCAATATTTTAGAGACATTCTTATTTTTGTTCACATTTTTGTCCTAAATATCTAGCACTGTTGTTCTATGATTGTAGGTACCTAATAAATATTTGATGAATTTCAGTGTTGGTGAAAATCAATGAGGTGATAAATAACAGAAACCATAAAATATGAGAAAGAAGAAAAGCTGAAAGGGGAAGGATTTGAGGGCGCAGGACCATAGAAAGATTAATGGATTAATAATAAATATATTTTAAACATTTAGGTAGTGTAAGAATGACTCTGGTCTTGGAATCTGGAGACTTGAATTCTAGTTTCAGTTTAGATCTGTAATAAGTTCATGAAAGTGAAAGTGTTCATCACTCAGTTGTGTCCAACTCTGTGACTCCATGGACCCGCCAGCTCCTCTGTCCATGGATTTCTCCAAGCAAGAATACTGGACTGGGTAGCCATTCTCTTCTCCAGGGGAATCTTCCAGATCCAGGGATCGAACCTGGGTCTCCCTGCATTGCAGGCAAACTGTTTACCATTTGAGATACCAGAGAAACCCCACAAGTTCTGGAAAAGGCAATGACACCCCACTCCAGTACTCTTGCCTGGAAAATCCCATGGATGGAGGAACCTGGAAGGCTGCAGTCCATGGGGTCGTAAGAGTCGGACACCACTGAGCGACTTCACTTTCACTTTTCACTTCATGCATTGGAGAATTAGAGTACAAATATAAGGAGTAAAAATATAAAAATAAATAAGTTCATAATATCTAATATTCAACTTGCCCATACTGAAGTTTGCAAACTAAGCCCTAATCTTTTTGAGAATCAAATAATGGAGTAGATAGAAGAGTTTCTGGACCTGCATGTAAGGAGTTTATAAATCATTTGTCCTAAGGCAAGTGAAAAGCTGAACGAACTGAAAAATCAACAATTATTCTAAGATCTGTAAGAGAGAGGAAGACACAGAGCAAACTGTGGTCCCTAAGACTGGAGAGAGACAAGCTACTGCAGGGAGTCCTGCTTTACCAGGGCAGAGATTCACAAGCGAAAAAACACTGCGGAAACCTGTGTTCACTCAGGAAAACCTGATATGTAATCAACAAATTGCTGGAGGCTCAGAGTGGAAAAGTCTGAGGGTTAAAAACAACAGGAGTACCTAATCATAGTGGGTACTCCAACAATATTGTGAGATTTACCTCTAGGAGCTCAACCAGTTTGGAGAAAACTAGAGGAAAAAAAACCTGGTGTTTCCAGCAGGAGGATGTGGAAAGGAGCCGTTCTGAAATACAACAGAATATTCTTTTTTTTTTTTTTTAATTT
>SJXQ01009784.1:39591-74253 GCA_006408695.1 Aepyceros melampus | reverse complement strand
CCACCACTCTAGGTTGTCACAGAGTGCCAGGTTGCACTCCCTGTGCTACACAGCAGCTTCCCGCTAGCTGTCTGTTTACACATGGTAGTGTATATGTGTCAGTGCTATTCTCTCAGTTCACCCCACCCTCTCCTTCCCCATCTCTATTCCTGCCGTGCAAATAGGTTCACCAGTACCATTTTTCTAGATTCCATATATATATATATATACACATTAATATACAGTATTTCTCTTTTGGATTTAATTCACACTGTATAACACAATGTAGTTTCATCCACCTCACTTCAGCTTATTTAAATTCATTCCTTTCTATGGCTGAGTAATATTCCATTGCCTGTATGTTCCACTTCTTTATCCATTCATTTGTCGAAAGCCTCCCCTCAAGGGAAGCTGGTAATCAGAGCCTTAACTGCTGCAGTATTATTGGCACTTAACTGACCTGGAAGAAGAGAAATAACCAACTTCTGCCCTCTTGAACCATGCTGTCTTACCTAGGAGGAAAGAAAAACTTAGAAATTCTGGTGAAGTTCAGCGTTCAAAGGTATAGGTTTAGTATGTATGCCTAATTCACTGCTTAGAAACCAATAAGATAATTCATCATATCAACAGGGTTAAGAAGAAAAACCACTTGATCGTATCAATAGATGCAGAAAATAGATGACAAAAGCCAACTCCTATTTATTAAAATCAAAACAAGACAAAAAACCTCACAGTACAATAGGAATGGAGAAGAATTTTGTCACCTCGATGAAGAATACCTACAGCTAATACCATAATAATATTTAGTAGTGAGAATCTAAGCTTTCCCTCTAAGATTAGGTAATAGGCAAGGATAACCCTCTCATTATGCTACCATGCCTTTTCAACATTGCAGTGGAATATCTAGGTATGGCAGTCAGTTCAGAAAAGGAAGTAAAAGTATGTAGATTGTGGGGGCAGAAATGATATCACCTTAGTTCACAGAAGACATGATTTTCTGTGAAGAAAATCTGAAAAAAACCTGACAACTCCTGGAATTAATGTAGATCATTGCTCCTACTAATTAGTGAACTAGTGATTCTTGTAATTCTCTCTGGTGTTTTAGGATTGACTGATTTGATCTCGTTGCTGTCTATGGGAATCTCAAAGAGTCTTCTCCAGCATAATTCAAAAGCATCAGTTCTTTAGCAGTCAGTCTATTTTAATGTTCCAACTTTCATATCCATATACGTCTGCTGGAAAAACCAAAGTTTTTACTACACAGATCTTTGTCTCTGCTTTTTAATATTCTGTCTATGTTTGTCATAGCTTTCTTCCAAGGAGCAAACATCTTTTAATTTCATGGCTGCAGTCACCGTCTGCAGTGATTTTGGAGCCCAAGAAAATAAAATCTGCCAGTGCTTCACTTTTTCTGTTCACCATGAAATAAAGGGACCATATGCCATGACCTTAGGTTTTTGAATGTTGAGTTTTAAGCCAGCTTTTTCACTCTTCTCTTTCACTCTCATCAAGAGGCTCTTTAGTTCCTCTTCACTTTCTGCCTTTAGAGTGGAATCATCTACATATCTGAGGTTAGTATTTCTCCTGGAAATCTGAATTTCAGTTTGTGAGTCATCCAGCCCAACATTTTGCATGATGTACTCTGTATTTAAATTAAATAAGCTTCACCGCCAAAGCCTTTGACTGTGTGGATCACAATAAACTGTGGAAAATTCTTCAAGCGATGATAAAATACCAGGCCACAATAAACTTTGGAAAATTCTTAAAGAGGTGATAATACCAGAACACCTTACTTGTCTCCTGCTTTCTCCATGATCCAACAAATGTTGGCATTTAATCTCCAGTTCTACTGCCTCTTTGAAACACAGCTTGTATTTCTGGAATTTTTCAGTTCACATACTGCTGAAGCCTAGCTTGAAGAATTTCAAGCATCATCTTGCATATGAAATGAGCACCACTGTATGGTAGTTAAACATTATTTGGCATTGCCCTTTCTTGGGACTGAAATGAAAACTGACCTTTTCCAGTTCTGTGGCCACTGCAGTTTTCTAAATTTGCTAATATATAGAGGCAGCAATTCAACAGCATCATCTTTTAGGATTTTAAAGAGCTCAACTAGACTTCTATCACCTCCACTAGCTATGTTTTTAGTAATGATTCCTAAGGCCCACTTGACTTCACACTCCAGGATGTCTGGCTCTAGGTGAGTAACCATACCATTCTAGTTGTCTGAGTCATTAAGAAATTTTTTGTCTAGCTCCTCTGTCTATTCTTGAGGAACTAAAGAGCCTATTGGTAAACATGAAAGAGGAGACTGAAAAAGCTGGCTTAAACTCAGCACTCCCAAAAAGTAAGATCATGACAAGTCATCCTGTGGATGAACAAACTGATTCCATAGCCTTTAATGGAGAGGCAAAAGACTCAGAGTAGCCAATACAATATTAAAGGAGAAAAATAAAGTTGGTAGACTGACACTATCTGACAGGATGATTGACTATAAAGCTGTAGTAATCAAGACACTTGAAAGAGTAGACCAATAGATCAATGGAATAAAATAGAGAGCCCAAAAATAGATCCACAAAACTATAATCAATTGTTCTTTGACAAAGGAGCACAGAAAATATAATGGAACAAACATAGTATTTTCAATAAATGGTCTGGACAATTGGATGTCCACTTGCAAAAATAAGAATCTAGATGCAAACTTTATATCTTTTACAAAAGTAACTCAAAATCATAGATCTAAATGTGACATGCAAAACTAGGAAACTCCTAGAAGGTAATTTAGATGACTTTGGGGGTATGACAGTGGCTTTTGTAAACAATACGAAAGGCATAATTCATTAAATAAATTATTGACCTGCTGAACTTCATCAGAATTAAAAATATCTGCTCTGCAAAAGAACATTACAAGAGACTGAATAGACAAACTACAAACTGAAAGAAAATGCTTGCAAAAGACACAGCTGAAAAAGGGCTATTACCTAAAATATATAAATAACTCTTAAAACTCAACAATTAGAAAACAAGCAATATGATATAAAAAAGAACAAAAATTGTAACAGATATTTATCAAAGAAGCTACTCAGATGCAAATAAGTTTATCAGAAGATGTGCTGCATCATATGTCACTAGGCAGATTAAAAGACAGAGATACCACTGTAGACCTAATAGAATGGCCAAAATTCCAAACAATGACAACAGCAAATACTACTGAGGATTTGAAATAAAAAAATGTACCTTTGACTATTGATGTATTACTTGAAAATAATATTAATAGTTGATAGAATAAGATGCCCACAATATTTTGCAGCTTTTGAATCAAGAAATGGAATCTATTTCCCCATGCCTTGACTATGAACTTGTCTTAGGACTTGGCTTTGACCAGTAGAATATGGTAGAAATGATCTAATTAGACTTTCAGAGCTAGAACTGAAAATGCCTTGCAGCTGTGGCTTTCTGTCTCTTTGAACTGTGACCTAATGCTGCAAATAAAACTGGGGTGAAAGACAACGTGGAGAGAGAGCCTAGGTAGTCTCTGCCATTCTGGCTGTCTCAGCTGAGGTCCCAGACATTTGAGAAGCCATCTCGGAACATTCAACTCTAGCCAAGCCACCAGCTGGCTGAATATACATGAATGGGTCCAGGTGAGATCAGCAAGAGATTTAATAATCAATTCACAGAATCATGAAAAATCATAAATTGTTTTAAAAGACAATTTGTTCTGAGATAAATTTTACACAAGAGATAACTGAGATTATTTTCAAAATTAACATTCTTAGTAGATGAAATATTGAAAAATATGAACCAGATAGGATTCATGAAGTATATTTTAGAAAGGTATTTTAACGATAAAAATACCAATGACCCCTGATTTTATAAGTGTCTTTCCTTATAAGACAGCAAAGAGAAAAAAGTGTGCACCATGAAAATGCAACTTGGGACAGGATTTTGATAGAAAGTCTTGGATTAAGAATGAAATGTACAATCACAGTACGCATGCATATTTATAGGCTTGTCACAACATGAATACATATAGATAGCTTTCTAATATATATATGCATATATATATATATATAGGCTGTTTTGACAGATGTGACAGATATGTATATCTTATACCTATTGCTATTAGTCTTTTTAAAACTAATGTGATGGATGCTTATTTTCTGCATTTCATTATTTTTTAGTCATAGTATACCTGAAGAACAACTGCATCTTGTTTTTAAAGTAAGCAAACCATTTCACTTTCCTGTTAAACTCTGACAGTGCAAAGTAAAATGATTCATTAAATGCATACTTTATGATTATTTATGAGATGCTAATTAGATGTGTGATGTGCTAATTATTAAGAAAATGCACATCGGAATATCTCCAGGTGTGTCCCTGCTGCCTCCTCCCCCTCCAGGTGTAGTCACTGTCCCTCTGGAAGAATGTTAGGGTACTACAGCATTTCTTCACTGCACTAAAAGAAGTTGAAGAATAAAATTTTAAAAAATTATGTTTTAGTTAAAATAGATGGTAAAAAGGATAAAGTAAAAATAAAATATTGATTTAATGTGATGGGGAATTAAATGTTCATAATATTTTTTAAATTAAAAAGTTTGTAACTTTTTTACACAAAGAATATAACCATAATATTGTAAAAAGATAGAAGAAAAAAATCTACAAAAATATAAGATGATATGACAATACATACCTGTAGTATGGCACTTATTGTTTAATTTATCTTTCTCGTTTGGTTACTTTTCCTAATTTAAACATGAATTGATGTATTTGATTAAAATCATGACTAGTTTGTGAGTTGAGAAAAACGTAAAATAGATTTTTGTAAAAGTTTTGTACAAAATATGCATTGCTTTAATATCAACATTAGCAACAATGAAAACAGATAACATTAATCATTTACTTGTGCCTGTGATTTGTCTGAAATCTTTTTTGTCATACATGGTAATCTGAGTTCTCTGAGTTTGGTGAACTGTTTTCATAATTTCCTAACCACCTACAATCATCCTTCACCCTCTCCAATCATTTTCAAATCTAAGTGATCTTTCTGACACAGTTCTAAATGTGTGGTTTATCTTTTCTTAAAAAGCTTGTGTTGCTTCCCAGTATTCTCAGAATCAAGGCAAAACCCCTGAAGTAACTTGCAGAGTTAGATTTGATCTACCTATTTCATAGTTCCTCAGCCTTACCCTTTTCTGTGTTCTCCCTTGCTTTCTGCATTACGGACAGGACATCCTGTTGTTCAGTTGCTAATTTGTGGCCAA
Source organism: Aepyceros melampus (assembly GCA_006408695.1). NCBI lineage: Eukaryota > Metazoa > Chordata > Mammalia > Artiodactyla > Bovidae > Aepyceros > Aepyceros melampus. The sequence continues at coordinate 69,007 of SJXQ01009784.1, read as the reverse complement.
CTCTTTGTGACCCCATGGACTGCAGCATGCAAGACTTCCCTGTCCTTCGCTATCTCCTGGAGTTTGCTCAGACGCGTGTCCATTGAGTCAGTGATGTGATCCAACCATCTCATCTTCTGTCTCCCCCTTCTCCTTCTGCCTTCAATCTTTCCCAGCATTAAGGTCTGTTCCAGTGAGTCGGCTCTTCGCATTAGTGGCTAAACTATTGAAGCTTCAGCTTCAGCATCAGTCCTTTCATTAAATATTCAGGGTTTATTTTCTTTCTGATGCACTGATTTGATCCCCTTGCTGTCCAAGGAACTGTCAAGAGTCTTCGCCAGCACTGCAGTTCAAAAGCATTAATTCTTCAATGCTTAGCCTTCTTTATGGTCCAACTCTCTCATCCATACATGACTACTGGAAAAACCATAGCTTTGACTCTTCAGGCCTTTGTCAGCAAAGTGATGTCTCTGCTTTTTAATAACACTGTCTAGGTTTATCATAGCTTTTCTTCCAAGGAGCAAGTGTCTTTTAATTTCATGGCTGCAGTCACCATCTGCAGTGATTTTGGAGCCCCAGAGAATAAAATCTGCCACTGTTGCCACTTTTTCCCCATCTATTTGCCATGAAGTGATGGGACCAGATGCCATGATCTTCTTTTTTTGAATGTTGAGTTTTAAGCCAACTTTGTCACTCTTTCACCCTTATCAAGAGGCTCTTTAGTTCCTCTTCACTTTCTGCCATAAAAGTGGTATAATCTGCTTATCTGAAGTTATTGATATTTCTCTCAGCAATCTTGATTCTAGCTTGTGCTTCATCCAGCCCAGCATTTCGCAGGATGTACTCTGCATATAAATTAAGTAAGCAGGTTGACAATGTATAGCCTTGATATATTCTTTTCCCAATTTGCTACAGTCCATTGTTCCATGTCTGGTTCTTCAACCCTTGAGACTTGTCAGACATCCTCCTGTTCCACTGTATGCTTTCACCTATTTCCCTCTACTGGAATTTCCTTTCTCTATCTTTGTCTAACTGATGCATTTTTGTCCTTCAGATCTCAACTGAAGTGTCATTTCCCAAATGAGCAAACCTAGATTTTCCCTTTCTTTCTTTTTTGATATTGATTGATTGATTCAGCTGTGCCTGGTCCCAGGCGCAGCATGAGGGATTTTTCATCTTTGTTGTGGCATGGGGGATCTTTAGTTGCAGCATGTGGGATCTAATTCCCTCACCAGGAATGAAGCCTTGGCCCTCTGCCTTGGGAGCATGGAGTCTTAGCCACCAGACCTTTGGGAAAGTCCCAGATTTTCCTTTTATAAACTCTTATTATGTACACTCTATACTCTTATAGACCCTGACAATTCTATTTTTAATATTATTAATTTCCAAAATTAAGTGGATGAAGGAGCCTGGTAGGCTGCAGTCCATGGAGTCGCGAAGAGTCGGAAACGACTGAGCAACTTCACTTTCACTTTTCACTTTCATGCATTGGAGAAGGAAATGGCAATCCATTCCAGTGTTCTTGCCCAGAGAATCCCAGGGACTAGGGAGCCTGGTGGGCTGCCGTATATGGGGTGGCACAGAGTCGGACACGACTGAAGCGACTTAGCAAGAGCAGCAGCAGCAGCAGTATATTTGAATCAAGTGTTATGAGTTTAATTACCCTATTTTTTTCTCAAAGTAGATTTTGAATAGTATCTAGTTGAAATTAATATCAACTAGAGATTTTTGTTTTGTTTATAATGATGGAGAAATTTTATAAAATTCTGGTTTAGAAAGTTAGTAAGTGTCCTGGTAGAAATATAGACTACATGTTCAGATTAAAACAAAAAAGAAATAGTCAGAATATGTTTTATGGATATTTTCTTGAATTTCAGGGGAACAAGAGCTTAGGTTTTTCTAGATAATGACACTTAAAACAAAGGATGTTTTAAATCAAAATTTGAAGCAAGTGTTTAGCAACAGGTTTCATTGAGAAATGCAGCACTTTGGAGTCAAGAATTTCTCATTCTCTGATAGATATGAGATATTGTCTAGTTAATATGGAACAGGAGTCCTACTAAAACTCTTCTAGAGAAGTTGAAAACCAAACTCATGGATAGGACATAAAATGCCAATGTTTACTATTTCTTGGATTCTCAGAATATTTTCATGAAGGCTTCCCTGGTGACTCAGATGGTAAAGAATCTGGCTGTAATGCAGGAAAGTTGGGTTTGATCACTGGGTCCAGAAGTTCACCTTTCTTTTCAGGAAAATAAAACCAATCACTGCACTATCTATGACTGTTTTTATAAGCTTCCCTATTTCATTGGTTTGATTGGTTAGTAGCCAGCGGCTTGACTGAACCAACCCACTGTTTGATAGTATAGTCCTGTCAGTTTAGTACACTATTGGACTGATTAGAATGTCTGTTTCTGTAGCAGTTTATTTCCTGGCCAAATAAGGGCTGGAAAAGTCTGGTATAGAGAAAACACGAAGAGATTTATCATTGGCTTCAAAAAAGCAAAATCTAGGAAAAAGTAAAAATTTTTTAAGCTTTTCATGCTTAATTTCCCCTTTGTCCTTCTTGGTCTTAGGCTGCTTTTATGCTTTCCCTTTCAAAGTCTAGGTCAACTGAGAAATAACAAAGAGAATAATAACTGCTAAGAGAATATAGGACCACTATGCATGTATCCAGGAGAGAAGAAAGTGAGATTGTGAGATAATATGCTGGAAACATGTAAGCCAATGGAGATAACATCAGTATTTTAAAAATGGAAACCAATACTAGAATCAAGTCTAGTAGATAGCAAAGGATTTGCAGAAGTAAACAGTTGAAGATGCTATGGCTGATTCCCAAGGGAGTACACATTTGCTGAGCCTGAACGATGGACAGTTGCAGATAGGCACAGACTCTTAAGAGAAGAATGGCAAGTTACAGGAAAGACATACATTTACACAGGGATAGGAAGAGTCATATTTGATAAAATTCATTGATCATAGATTGCCAGGCAGATGAATTGATAGCAGTTCCCAGCTGGAATTTGACAGCATGAAATATGAGATCAGAATGTTGACTCAAGTTCCACTATTCGCTATCCATGTTGCCTTAGGCAATTATTAAACCGCCTTTGCTTCAATTTCCTCGTCTGTAAAATAGAGATGAGAGTATAGTAATGCATAACTCTTAGAGTTCTTGCTAAGGATATATTAGATAATGTTTGTAAAGCATATACACCTGCTTATCATAGTTTATATCTATAGCAGAAGGTGTTAAGTTTCATTCGTCTACACTTGGCCCTTGGTGTTCTAAGCACACCAATGTGCAGGAAACTCTGTTGTCTTCCTCTTTTCCCAGAAAAATGACTGGCTCTGAGGATCAGTCCCCAGCTAATGACTTGATAGAAATTCATGGTTAAGTATCCCGTTGCACATGGGGTAAATTAGCTAGCAAATTTATGGCTCAGAGAAGGTGCTAATTTTTTTATTATCCTCATTCTCCACTAGACTTTGGGATATGGCTCAGAATTAAACTAGTCTGATATTCAGGCTTTATATTTTTTCTAAGAAATTTTTTTCTTAAATTGTTGTCGTTCTTGTCTTAGCCTGAGATCCCACCTAAAAAGGGTTCTGAGCTCTTCTGAAGAGTTTTTGTTCATTTAACCACATAGACTATATCTTTCCTTTTTGAATGATCCTCTGCAGTATTTAATAAAATTAAAAATTTCTCCAAATGATTTGAATAAGTAAGACTCACTTGGAACACTCATTTATTTATGAATGCCTCTTGAATTCCACCCATATTATGGGTGCCTCCTGAATTCCTTTAAAGCATGCAGAATCAGAAATACATAATGGCCAGGAAACCAACTGTTATCATTTACCTGATTTCTTGTCTAAACAGGCAAACAGGTAAATGTCTAATGTTGTTAAAAAACTTTAGGAGTCTACAAAGCATGAGAACCTCCAAATAGGAGGTACAGAAGGAGCAGGGAAACTAATGTTGATGACTGAATAGAAATTTATCCAGTAGGGAAGTTTAAGAAGTAAAATCCCCAGAGTTGGTGATTGTATACACAAAAGGCCTGGGGTTTTGAAAGTTTGTGTAGAATCCAGTGAGACTAGAACATAAGCTCATGTGTTAAAGTAGAAAGAGATCAGCTTGGAAAGATGGATAAAATGTGTCCCAAGTTCATGCTAAGGCAGTGACTTTCAAATATTGACACACATCAGAAATACCACGTGGAAGGATGTTCATTGAAGATTAGTATCAATAGCCTAGAAATGGAAACAACCTAAGTGTTCGTCTGAAGATACATGGGTAAGGAAAATGTCACACACACACACACACACACACACACACACACAAGTTTGAATATTATTTATCTGTAAAAAGAAAGGAAATCCTACCATTTGGGACAACATGGATGAACTTTGAGAGCATTGTGTGAAGGAAATAAGTCATACAGAGAAAAACAAATACTGCATAATTCCACTTGTATTTGGAATTGAAATAAGTTGACTCAGAAACAGTGGATTTGTGGTTACCAGAGGTTGGTTGGAGGCAGAGGGTGCAGAGAGATGATACGTTTTTAGTCAAAGGATACAAATTTCCCATTATATGATAAATAAGTTCCAGGAAACTAATGTACAGCTTGGTGATGATAATTAACAATACTATATCAGATACTTGAAAGTTGCTGAGAATACATCTCAAACATTCTCACCAGTGCCAAACAACAGAACAAAAAATTAGTAACTATTGAGGTGATGCGTGTATTTACTAACCGTATTGTAGTAGTCATTTTGTAATATATATACCTCTATCCAGTTGTCATGTATTTTTTAAAGATACACAATATTATATATATGACTTATAGCTCAGTAAAGCCAGAAAAATTAAAAAAAAAAAAAAAGTCCTAGAGGGTTTATTAGAACACAGATTGCTGAGTTCCACCCCCAGAGCTTCTGATAGAATAAATTCAGAATTTGCATTTTTAGCAAATCCTTGATTGATACTGTGCTCCTGATCCAGGGACAGCACTTTGAGAACCACAGTGCTAAAGCACTATTTGCATTTTATCCTGAAGATATTGATACTGACAGATGTTAATTTTAATCATGCTCTCCAGAAGCATATGGATTATTTCTAATCCCTCTTTTACCATATCTTCAAGATTTCAAAATTGTTTTATATGACAGCTAAGTCCACTTTCATCCAAGATAAATTTAGCTTGTTCCGTGAAATATTCTTAGAACCCACAGCTATCAGAACACTTACTATCCTGAGAATGCCCTAGTTTGTTTTAAAATATGACTAAATATAGTGTCAAAAACATAACTTGCTATTTTGCATGTGATATGGCCAGGAAAGATTGTGAGGATAAGAAGTTTGCCTTTAGACAGACCATATGCTCTTACTGATGTTGCCTAAATGCAAATTATCTGATTTAGCAAGAAAAAACCTACTATTTAACATCACACTTGTTTCCACAAAATCCCTGGGGCTTTCCCTCAGCAGGAGATTACTTGATGACAATTAGGAGGTGAAAAAGTAGCTTTTATATTCATGATAACAAATGGTTTTGTTTATGTCTATATTTCCAGCATCAAGAGAAATGCTTGGTGCTCAAGAAATGTTTGCTCAGTGAGTTATTGAATGAATAACATCTCACGCATTTGCAAATTTCAGCATGGCCTTTAAATGGTATATCAAAATTAGATTTTTACCCCTAAGTGTTGCTATAAGGATGACTTCATTGACAGCCTCACTGCATCTTTATCCCTTCTTCTTCCTCCTTATACAGATGCTTGTACCAAGTATATTCAGAGCTTCTGTCTCTTTTTTCTTAAATGATAATGTGAGAATCATAAAATAATAGAATTTGGCAGCCATCTCAAGTGTTCTGTTAAATATATTGGGATGTTGATGATTTAGGTTCAGTAATCTAGCCTCTCTATATCTTTCTCCTTGGTCCTGAAAACAGACCCTAAGTAAAAAGAGTATAAGAAAGTAAAAGGAAAGGAAAACACACATTATGTGGTTTGTCTTATGTTAGGTAGATTTAAATTTTTTTCATTTCTTACAAGAATATGTTAAGAAGGTGTTTCTTATTCCATTATATTAATAAGGAAACTGATATTGAGAGACATTGGGTAGATTAGTCATAGTAATATAACTATGAAGGAGAGGATTTGAGTGGAAAGAATAAGTAGATTAAAGATACCTTCCTGTCATCTATGTCTTAACTAGTATGGGTGACCTATCTATCTAACAGGTTATGAGTGGCTATAAAAATACAGATGAAAGTAAGAATACTGCATTAAATAAATAAGCCTGTTGATGGAAGAACCTCTGTTTTTATTTAAAAAATATACTATTTGAGTTGAGATAATTGTTAAAATTTGGGGAACAATATTTTGTAAACCTTATTACAGTCTTGGTGTTCTACTGCTGCTGTTGCTGCTGCTGCTAAGTCGCTTCAGTCGTGTCCGACTCTGTGCGACCCCATAGACGGCAGCCCACCAGGCTCCCCTGTCCCTGGGATTCCAGGAAAGAACACTGGAGTGGGTTGCCATTTCCTTCTCCAGTGCATGAAAGTGAAAAGTGAAAGGGAAGTCTCTCAGTCATGCCCGACTCTTAGCGACCCCATGGATTGCAGCCCACCAGGCTCCTCCATCCATGGGATTTTCCAGGCAAGAGTACTGGAGTGGGGTGCCATTGCCTTCTCTGTGGTGTTCTACTAGAGGGTCAGAAAAGGTAGATGTTACAAGGTGTTTAAATAGGTGAATGGAGGGACCTACACATAAAATAATTAGATATTGTAAATAAAAAGCAGAAATGTACCTGGAAGAGTTGTGGGGATGAGGTAACAATTATAAAACTTAAAAATTATTTTATAAGCACTATTATGTAATATATAAGTATTAGTTGTTCAGTCCTGTCTGACTTTATGTAAACCCATGGACTGTATAGCCCACCAGGCTCCTCTGTCCATGAAATTCTCCAGGCAAGAGTACTGGAGTGGGTTGTCATTCCCTTCTCCTGGGGATCTTCTCAACCCAGTATCAAACTTGGGTCTCCTGCATTGCAGGCAGATTCTTTACCATCTGAACCACCAGGGAAGTCCATATAGTATATAATATACATAAATTTGATGATACAACTGTGTGTAATGAGTAACTGAATAGTTAATGGGGAAATTAGTGATTTTAAAGAGTGTAGTGAAGAATTTGTTCAGAACTCAACCTAAAAAAGGCAAAATATGTATATATTTTTAAAAGCTGAATGAGAAGTTTAGAGCAATGGAGGATAGACTGCAAATTCAAAATGTGTCAGGTGTTTCAGAAAGAGTAAATGGAGGCAAATGTATAGAAGCAACATTTGAATTTGTGTTTTCTATAATTAAAGGAAGGTTTTGGTCCTTAGCTCAAAGAAACTGACTGAATGCAGTGCAGCATAAATAAAATAAGTTATAGCCTAGACACATCCTAGTGAAACCAAAGACTGGTGACAGTCTTAAAGTCTACAGGAAATTTGAGGTAGATTATCATAAAGTTAAGTAGACTGACAGCAAACTTCTCATCAACAATGAAAGATGCAAGAAAGTAACATGGTCATATCTTTAGAAGTGGGGAAAAATAAAATACAGATTAGATAATTTACCCTTAATTTTGAAAAACAAATGCATTTTCAGAATTATGTAAAAGACATCCATTCAGAAATCCTCACAAAAAGAATATTAAATCATTCTCTTGAACAGTAATAAAAGGAGGTATAGAATAAAATAGAGAAATTTGGATAGAGCTGTGTAGAGCTAAGTCATTTTTTTATATATTTGAAAAGAGATTAAACTGTAAAATAATAACAAGCTGGAAATTTCCCAGTGATGAAAGTACGCTAAAATGAATGTCACAGTTTAGTCAAGCTTAGAAATACTAAATGACTAGATTTTTGAGAAAGATTTATGAGTTTTTATATATGTAATATTTAATGTAAGTTATTTAAAGAACAGAAATTTAAGCCTTACTTAGAATCTATAGCTGGAAATACATAAAGATATAGGAGAAAAAAATGATGGCAAATATAAACACAAATTTTAAGTCTAAATGGTGCAGGAAGGGGGACCCTTCCAGGGCCCGAAACTGGGCTCTTGTCTAACACTCAGAAATGAATTTTCTGAGGAGACACATGTGCTGACAAAGCAAGAGATTTTATTGGGAAAGGGCACCCTGGTGGAGAGCAGTAGGGTGAGGGAACCTAGAAGAACAGCTCTGTCATATGGCTTGCAGTCTTGGGTTTTATGGTGATGGGATTAGTTTCTGGGTTTTCCTCAGCCAGTCATTCTGACTCAGAGTCCTTCCTGGTGGTGTGCGTCTTGTTCAGCCAAGATAGATGCCAGAGAGACGGATTCTGGGAGGTGATCGGACATGTGGTGTCTCCTTTTGACTTTTCCCAACCTCTTCTGGTTGGTGGAGGTTTATTAGTTACTATTCCTTACCAGGACCTCCTGTCATAAAACAATTCGTGCAAATAGTTACTATGGTGCCTGGCCAGGGTGGGTGGTTTCAGTGTGCTTTCCATAACACAAATATGTAAGCAATTATAAAGGTAACTAGCATAGTATCACTAATTAGAATCAGAGATCATGTGACTTGATTTTAAAAATAACCAACTATTTTGTATTCATAAGAAACACAATATTGCACATTATAAAAGAAGACCAAAAGGTTGGGGAAAATGTCTATGCAAACACTAAACAAATACAACTACTATGACAGTATTAATGTCATGATTGATTGAAAAAAATTAATAGAAATGAAAGAGGTAAAACTGCCATGTTCACTAATGGTAAATTTCTAAGTTGTTGCATATTTGTAAGATAGAAATATCGTTAAGTATTTAAAATAAAACATATCAACGTGGATAATAATCCTATACAATGCTGTGCATTAAAAAAGACAGCAAAATACTACACACAGTGTTTTATAAACTTTAAAGCATTCAAAATACCAATAGTATGTGTGTACATGCTTGAAAATGATAAATGCCAAATTTAGTACAATGGTTACCCTGCAAACAGGGACTCTTGTAAAAGTTTAATTACAAGGATTAAAAAAATGCTCTTAAGAAATCTTAGAGGTTAATAAATAGAAATAAAAGTCTAATCAAGCAGATAGAGATAAAATAATAAAATCTGTTTTCGGAGCTAAAACCTTGTGAATATGGAATTGTGCTTGTGTACCTGCTTGTGGGTGTGTATGTAGTGGATGGAGTGAGGGGGCATTTGCTGTTTGAATCTTCAGCTCTTTTCTTGCCTGAGACTAGAACACCAAGCCATAATTAGCAATCCAGGCCACTAGGCAGAAGAATGAGGAAATCAATATGCGAAACTCCTTTCTTTAGAGGTTTCAGCTCTCAGAGGCAATGACTTGAGCTTTGCCAGGCTTGTTCAGCCTTTCCTAACCCTCCTTCTGCTCTGATTATTCTCGGCAGCTCATTCCCATCAGTCACCCTCCTCACGGAGTTCCCAGGCAATCACACAAGCCCAGTTTGCATCTGTCAGGCTCTGCCTGAAAAAGTCTGAATTCATGCAAATGTCGCTTCTCAGCCTGTAAAACCCAGAGAGGGGCTCTCTCATTCAACAGATGGGCCCCAGGCAAATCGTAAGAGAAGTGGCCCTGGCCTTTTCCTGTTTCAGTAAAACGAAATTTAAGTAATTCACTCTTATCTCGAAAAGCTTTTCTTTTTTAATTTTCAGTTTAATATTGGCACTTACTAACTCATATGGTTTATAAATAGAACAATGGCAGCCTTATTCAGATGATGATATCAGTAGGGAAGTAACATGGTATGTTAGAAAAAGCTCATATTTCATCATTGAATCTGGTTTTAAATCCTTATTCCCTTGACAGCGGATTTGGGGGAGATGGCTTATCTCCCAAGCAACCGGCTCTTCAGACCTTACTGGTCCTGCCCAGATTGGCTTTATTCTGCCCCCTAGACACATCTTGCTCCAGTCCCCCTGCCCCACATTTTGATTCCCAGCTTCAATCGCTTACATTCTTTTTTTTTTTTTTTTGCCATTTATTTCCACCATGTCTTTGCAAAGCTTGCTGCTTTGCCTAGAAGAGTCCCGTCCTAAAACCCACTCCACTCCATTGTATTAATCTATACTCTGTCTTCAAATTGCATTTAGTCATCACTTTTTCAGGGGTACATCACTAAAAAGATAAGTTCCCTCTGTAACATGTTCTCAGAGCAGCACATGCATTTAACTATATCTAAAAATTACTTTTATTTCTGTGCTTCTTTTATTAATGTACCTGCCCAGTAATGATGTAAAGCTGAGTGTTGGACTACATTTATTTTGTGATTCCAGCACCTCACTGCGTTCAAGAACGTCTACCAAGAAGGAAAGGAGAGGGTGGGTGGGAGGAATCTGTAGATTTAGCTTGACACATATACACTATTGATAGTATGCATAAGATAGATTTCTAATGAGAACATACTGTATAAAACAGGGAACTCTACTTAATTCACTATGGTGACCTAAATGGTAAGGGAATCCAAAAGGGAGGGAATATATTAATATGTATTTGTATGGCTGATTCTATTTGCTGTACAGTAGAAACTAACACAACACTGTAAAGCAAGTATACTCCAATAAAAAAATAGTTTAAAAAATTCCACTGTTACTTGAAGCCCCAATTTACTATCTGGCTTCTGCCAGTCCTGCCAGGCTGAGAGGATAGTAAAGGACCAAGAATAAAGAACCATCTGTTTCCAGGTACCAGAGTGACTCCACAGATAAACAATAGCTTGAATTCTTTCTCTATAGACATCCTTGATTATGTTTTTAAAATTAACTGGAAGCAATTTTTAGAATTTTATTTTTTTTTGCTGTGCTGGGTCTTCGTTGCTGTGCGGGCCTTTTTCTGGTTGCTGTGAAGGGGGACCACCCTCCAGCCATGATGCAAAGGCTCTGCTGCAGAGCATGGGCTCCAGGATGTGTGGTCTTCACTACTGTGGCTCCCAGCACGGGCTCATTAGTTGTGGTGCAAGGGTTTGCGCCACAGCCTGTGAGATCTTCCTGGATCAGGGATTGAACCCACATCCCCTGCCTTGGCAGGCGGTTTCTCCACTACTCAGCACCAGTGAAGCCCTGAGTAGTGTTAGATTTGTCTAAAAGTCACAAAGACAGTACAGAGTTCCCATAACCCTGCACCCAATTTATTCTGTCATTAAAATCTCACAGTGGTATAGTCTGATTGTTATAGCCAATGAAACATTATTGACACGTTGTTAGTTGAAGTCCACACTTTGTTAATATTTCTTTAGTTTTTGTCTAATGTCTCTATTTTATTTGTTCTAGTATTCCATCCAAGATAACAGTCATCATGTCTTCTAAGTATCCAGTAGCTGAGAATACTTCTCAGTTTTTGTTTATGATAGCATTGATAGTTTTAAGGAGTAGTGGTTAGGTATTTTATATAATGTCTTTCAGTTGGGCTCATCTGATGGTTTTCTCCCAGTTATACTAGAGGTATGGGTTTTAGGGAGGAAGACCACAGAGATGAAGTGCATTCTTATATTAAGGATACATGTTGTCAACATAACTTATCACTGGTGATGTTAACCCTGACCACCTGGCTGAGGTTTTCCTACTGTGCAGTTACTTTTTTCTCTCTGTTCTATACAATATTTTTTATTATTTATTTATTTTTAAATTAATTTTTATTTTTTAGTTTGTTTTGCTTTACAATACTGTATTTGTTTTGCTATACATTGACATGAATCAGCCACGAGTGTACATGACTCCCAGTCCCGACCCCCACCTCCCCCCTCCTGCCCCACACCATCTCTCTGGATTATCTCCGTGCATCAGTCCCAAGCATCCTGCATCCTGCATCAAACCTAGACTGACGATTCATTTCACTTATGATATCATACATGTTACACTGCCACTCTCCCAACTCATCCCACCCTCTCCCTCTCCCACAGAGTCCAAAAGGCTGTTCTATACATCTGTGTCTCTTTTGCTGTCTCACATACAGGTTTATCATTACCATCTTTCTAAATTCCATATATATGTGTAAGTATACTGTATTGGTGTTTTTCCTTCTGGCTTACTTCACTCTGTATAATCGGCTCCAGCTCCATCCACCTCATTAGACTGATTCAAATGTATTCTTTTTAATGGCTGAGTAATACTCCATTGTGTATATGTACCACTGCTTTCTTATCCATTCATCTGCTGATGGACATCTAGGTTGCTTCCATGTCCTGGCTATTATAAACAGTGCCGCTATGAACATTGGGGTAGACGTGTCTCTTTCAATTCTGGTTTCCTCGGTGTGTATGCCCAGCAGTGGGATTGCTGGGTCATAAGGCAGTTCTATTTGCAATTTTTTAAGGAATCTCCACACTGTTCTCCATAGTGGCTGTACTAATTTGCATTCCCACCAACAGTGTAAGAGGGTTCCCTTTTCTCCACACCCTCTCCAGCATTTATTGCTTGTTGACTTTTGGATCGCAGCCATTCTGACTGGTGTGAAATGGTACCTCATTGTGGTTTTGATTTGCATTTCTCTGATAATGAGTGATGTTGAGCATCTTTTCATGTGTTTGTTAGCCATTCGTATGTCTTCTTTGGCCCATTTTTTGATTGGGTCATTTATTTTTCTGGAATTGGGCTGCATAAGCTGCTTGTATATTTTTGAGATTAGCTGTTTGTCAGTTGCTTCATTTGCTATTATTTTCTCCCATTCAGAAGGCTGTCTTTTCACCTTGCTTATAGTTTCCTTTGTTGTGCAAGGAATGCACTATGTGTAATCCACACTTAAGGTGTCAAAAATTAAGCTTCACTTACTTGCAAGTTGAATATTTAAATCATATGAAATTCTTCTGCATGAAATATGTGTCTGTATTTTCTGTTTTATTTTATTCATTTATTTATGTTGGTGTGGACTCATGCATTTTCATTTGTTTTCATTATGGGGAGCAAATTTTATTTTTTACTAAGCTCAAAAGAGTTAATAGGGACATCCTTATATGTACTCAAGACTAACATTCCAAATATCTCCCTGGTCCACAGTATCATAGCACCTTAACTCTGTTCAATATAACTTCACTCCACAGCACGTGAGAACATAATAAGACATACTGACTTCAGCTCATAAAATATGTATAACTCATTATCCATACTGAAAAGAAGTTTTTAAGTCCCTTCTTTTCTTTTTCTTTGATTTTTCCATTGCTGAACAACAAACTTCCCCTAAACTTAATAACATACATCAACCACTTATATGCTCCTGAATTCTGTAGATTTGGAATTTCAGTGGGGGCACAGAGGAGATGAATTGTTTCTGCTCTCCTACACCTGTGATCTCAGTTGGATGATTCAAAGGCTCGGGGGGGAGGGGGTAACTCCATATCAGTGGGTTGGGATCATTTGAAGCCTTGTTCACTTACATGTCTAACAATTTATGCTGATTGTTAATTGGAAACTAAATTGAGTCTGCCATTCAGAACAACTACATTTTGCATCTTTATGTAGTCTGGGATTTCTCATAATGGTGACTGGGTTACAAAAATGAGATTATCACAGAGAGAGACAGGAGTGTTGCCACCTTTCATGACCTAGCCATGGCTGTTTGTCATTTCTTTCCCTGTGATACCCTACCGCTTGATACAGTTTCAAATGTACACCCAGTGTCTAGAGGAGGAAACACTGATATAATTTCTTGATGGACATGGAAAGGTCCTGGAGGAGAAGCATGCTAGATAATTCATAGGTTTGTAGCCATTTTTGAAAAATAAAATCTACTACTCCTTTTTGTAATATATATATATATATTTGATTGGAGGATAGTTGCTTTACAATGTTGTGTTTGTTTCTGCCATACATCAACATGAATCAGCCATGTTTGAAAAATAAAATCTACTACTCCTTTTTGTTATATATATATATATATATATTTGATTGGAGGATAGTTGCTTTACAATGTTGTGTTTGTTTCTGCCATACATCAACATGAATCAGCCATGGATATACATACATCCCCTTCCTCTTGAGCCTCCCACCCACCTCCCACCTCATCCCACCCCTCTAGGTTGTCACAGAGCACTGGCTTCAGCTCCCTGTGTCATATGGCAAATTCCCACTGGCTAATGATATGTTTCAGTGTTATTCTCTAAATCCATTCCTGCCTCTCCTCTCCTGCTGTGTCCATGTCTTTTATCTATATCTGCATCTCTGTGGTTGCCCTAGGTTCATCAGTACCATTTTTGTGTATTCCATATATTTACATTAGTATATGTTATTTGTTTTTCTCTGTTTGGCTTGCTTCACCTTGGATAACAGACTCTGAGTTCATCCATCTCACTAGAACTGACTCAAATTCATTCTTTTGTATGGCTGAGTAATATTCCATTGTATATATGTACTGCAGCTTCTTTATCTATTCATCTGTCGATAGACATCCAGGTTGCGTCTATGTCCTGGCTGTTGTAAACAGTGCTGCGATGAACACTGGGGTACATGTGTCTTTTAGAATTGTGATTTTCTCAGGGTATATGCCCAGTAGTGGAATTGCTGGGTCGTATTGTAGTTTTATTCCTAGTTTTTAAAGAAATCACCACACTTTTCTCCATAGTGCATACGAGCATGCTAAGTTGCTTCAGTCGTGTCCAACTCTGTGTGACCCTGCCAGGCTCCTCTGTTCATGAGATTCTCCAGGCAAGAATATTGGAATGGACTGTCATCCTGTCCTCCAGGGAATCTTCCCAGCCCAGGAATTGAACTTGCATCTCTCATGTCTCCTGCATTGGCAGGCAGATGCTTAACTATTAGCACCACATGGGAGGCCCCATTCTCCCTGGTGGCTGTGTTCATTTAGATTCCCACTGATTATGCAAGAAGGTTCCCTTTTCTCCACATCCTTTCCAGCATTTATTGTCTGTAGATGTTCTGATAATGGTCATTCTGACGGGTATGGGGTGATACCTCATTATAGTTTTGGTTTGCATTTTTCTAATGATAAACAATGTTGAACATTTTTTTGTGTGTTTATTAGGCATCAGTATGTTTTCTTTAGAGAAATGTCTGTTTAGGTCTCCAGCCCATTGTTTGACTGGGTTATTTGTTTTCCTGATACTGACCTACATGAGCTGCTTGTATGTTTTGGAGATTAATTCTCTATCACTTGCTTCATTGGAGAAGGCAATGGCACCCCACTCAGTACTCTTGCCTGGAAAATCCCATGAACGGAGAAGCCTGGTGGGCTGCAGTCCATGGGGTTGCTGAGGGTCAGACACGACTAAGCAACTTCACTTTCACTTTTCACTTTCATGCATTGGAGAAGGAAATGGCAACCCACTCCAGTGTTCTTGCCTGAAGAATCCCAGGGATGGGGGAGCCTGGTGGGCTGCCCTCTATGGGGTCGCACAGTCGGACATGACTGAAACGACTTGGCAGCAGCAGCAGTTGCTTCATTTGCAATTATTTCCACTCATTCTGAGGATTGTCTTTTCATATTGTTTATGGTTTCTTTTGCCATGCAAAAGCTTCTGTTTAATTAGGTCACATTTGTTTATTTATTTTTTTATCTCTATTACTCTAGTAGGTGGGTTATAGAGGATCTTGCTGTGATTTATGTCAAAGAATTTTCTGTCTATATTTTCCTCTAAGAGTTTCACAGTTTATGCTCTTACATTTGAGTCTTTAATCCACTTTGAGTTTATATCTGTGAATGATGTTAGAAAGTATTCTAATTTCATTTTTTATACATAGCTGTCCAGTTTTCCCAACACGACTTACTGAAGAGACCATCTTTTCTCCATTGTATATTCTTGCCTCCTTTGGCAAAGATAAGGTGCCTGTAGATGTGTGGGTTTATCTCTGGCTTTCTGTCTTGACCCATTGGTCTATATTTCTGTTTTCATGCCAGTACCATACTTTCTTGATGACTTGTTACCCCCTCTTAAGATCACTTACTGGGACCACTTGGGATTACCAGGTGCTATCATTCTGAGTTTATGGTGGCTCTTGACAAAAGTATCTCCAATTTCTAAACTCTCTTTAAAGAACTAGTCAGTAAATTGGGGTCATTTTGTCTAATCTACTACCATACGTTACTAAGCATGGCTCCTCCAGGTCCTCATTCGCTTTTAATCTCTACTGCCCTGTTTCCTTGGAACTCTAGAATTTCTTCTCTATGAACACCATTACAGCAAACAAACAAACAAAAAGAGGCATTACCATAATTTTTAAAGATGGTCCAAAACAAATCAGAAAATGAAGTTTGCTCAAGTAGTTTTTAATTGGAAAAATACAGCCAATGAATGGAAAACAAATGTCTGTGGCTGACCAGAGGAGTACAGTAGACATGGCAGATTGACCTGGTGGGCTACAGACCAGAGAGGCAGAGTCGAACGTGACTGAGTGACTAACAACAACAAAGAGAATTTATCTGACCTTCACCTAGAGAATTCTACTGTGAGCAAATTAACTTATTGTCAAGAAAAAGCAAATCTTGATTCCATAATATTAGTGATGGTGTGAAACAAAATTGGAGTGAGACTATGAAGGTATGTAATCCAGGCTTGTGAATCAATGCCAGTAAAAGGGTTAGAATGCCAGTCACTGGTTTCCCCCAAATCTCTAACAAATATAACCCAACCAGGACTGACTTCATATAGAGAATTAATGGTAAATTGCTTATATAACTCAGGAGAAATGTGCACCCTAAATCGCTTTAGTCATGTCCAACTCTTTGCAACGCTATGGACTGTAGCCCTCTAGGCTCCTCTGTGCATGGGATTCTCCAGTAAAGAATATTGGAGTGGGTTGTTATTTCTTACTCCAGGGGATCTTCCCGACCCAGGGGTCAAACTTGCATTCTCCTCTCTTATAAGAGATATCTCTTATGTCTCCTACATTGGCAGGTGGGTTCTTTACCACTAAGGCCACCTGGGAAACTTTCCATATGGAGACTAGTGCATGGATGTTCCTTTGGCTTCACAAATTCTCATTCCTTTGCTTCCTACTGATATTGGAAACGCATGAGGAGCCATATACTTCAGCAGTGATGTTCAGTGTTATTAATGTTTCTGTTAAAGTAAATTTGAATAATTTCCAAATGCTAAATCGAAGAGCACTGTCTGAGTGAGTGCACGTACATGAATCAGAGAGGAGCAGAGGTACCACACTGCACACGGAGTGTTGTCCTTCTTGGTTTAGAGTGACCTCACTTGCTTGAAACCACGTTACAACTGCTTTTCCAGATATACATATTTTCCATTGTTCTTTATGTTCTCTGTATTTCTTCACAGCATTTACCAAAATTTTGAATTGTATATTTAGGCTTTTTTTTTTCAAAAGACTATAGCTTTAAAATTCCACCATGGAATACACACGCAATACGTGCTTTTGTGTATAAATACATGATCTGAATATATGTATACATACAAATAGTATACATATGTATAAGTATTTGTGTGTGTGTGTGTATGAGAGAGAGAATGGATGGAGAAAGAGAAGAAAAAAGAGGAATACCAGGTAAAAAGAGTTTTTTTGAGTTATTTTTGTTTTATAGTTCATAAAGACCATTCACATTATAGGCATCTATATTGCCAACAAATTGTTTAAGATTTTTTTCCCCAGAATATACTATTTATTGCCTTATGTGGATAAATAATCCATTTTAATAAAATGTAATCTTCAACCCTCTATAAATGAGGATAATATATTATTACCATAGGAATATGAGAAGTTTCAAGTTTGGTTACAATAGTGTTACATAATTTTAAAAATTATTTTCATATAATTGGCTTGAATTCATTGTTGATATATTATCTCAGCTAGTTCAACAAAAAGCATTTTATTTTGAAAATTCAGAGATCAGTCATTCTGGTATGCTTTATTCTATTACACTCTAAAACCTTATTATTATCTAGTGAATAAAATTCTTAAGTAATGATTTTAAAATCAGTACAGTCTATATTTTATTATCATAGATATAGTACTTTTAATATACTAAGATAATATCTAATTTCAAATTTACTCAACTATGTAAAACCAATCCATTTGTAGCTTTGTATTATACTAATATATGTTCATATTTTAAAATATGCAGGGTATTTGTATATGTATTCTCTTTCCAAATGGATTATGCAAGAAGTTATTTAGTTAGGACTGAAAATATCTAGTTAGAACCAGTAATATATTGCATTTGGTATGTGCATTAGTATTTTTTTAAATATTTAACCCTAAAATGTTTTTATATTAAAAAAAAAAAATGAATGAGCTTCTGCAAAGTTCCCAGTGTACTGAACATTTTGGATTCTCCAGGGATCATTTTAATGTGATGTATTCAGGAAGTTTAGTCCTATGACAGTGCCACAACATGAACAATTTTATTGAAATAGAAAAGAAAGAACAAAAATATTCAATAATTGTTTTATTGATGTGATGAGAATGAATTATTCATGACTGCAAAGTATCTGTGAATAATTCTAATTACCTGCTTTTAAAGGATATGAGGCCACTGAAAGTATATTAACAATTTTGATTGAACACCTGCTATCCAATAGTGTATATTAGGCATCAGAACCAAAATTGTCTGTCTGTCTGTGTGTGTTTGTGTGTATTTCTGATTTTCTAAGTGATCATTATTTACAGTGCTTTATTGGCTTCTGATATGCTTTGATAGTTGTAAAAATAGATCATTTAAGTGTTAAAGCCAGATTATTTCCAACTTGAATGCATTATGCATTTTCCAACAATCTCTACTCATTTGCAACTTTGGGACGCATTTTGAAACATGGCAAATGGTTACTAAGAAGGTTTTCTAGGATAAGGACTCACTTATATACCTTTGCATTCTCCTCCGTTACTGGTGGATAAAAGCAGTGTTATGTTAGCCACTAACCAGCTGTTTGGACCCAGACTTTTTGGATTTACCATCCCCACCCCCATCTGCACCTGTGATTCAGCTGCTACTACAGTGACAGTGCCACCATCTGCCCAGTTAATTGGCTAAACTAGCTCAGGAATTTGAGTGTCAAACTTGACTTAAGGAAGCAGGCCACATCTAATCAGGCAGGGGTTCTGGGCTATTCTGTTGTCTTTATCTTTTTTAAAATTTCTCTTCTTCTTTCCTATCTCTCTGCTACTTGCTTAATTCATCAGCATTTGCACCTAGAATTTCACTGAAATTACAGCATGTCTACTTAATTATATTTCTATTCTATTGCCTCTTTTCATAGCATTTTCCATAACATATTCGAGGTGGTAAATTCTGTACACTGGTTACTTACCATTCCACTTCCTTTCTGAATCCTTCACATTAAATACCACTGGGTTGAGGGAAAGTTCTTAATATGTCTTACAATATCTACATTTTTTTTCCCTCTCATCTAGACTTTTTCTGTCCCTCTGCATTTGTTGATTAATATCTTTCCCTTCAAATTCTGTGACCCCATGAAGACTACAAATGTTGTTTGGTACAGAATATATCCTCAAATAAATGTATACAGATTACATGTCATGGCTAGTAATATATACCTTAGATTTTAAAGGTGTGTTTGAAATGGTACCTATTAAGTTTAGATTATCTCTAATGTCTTTTTATCAAAGATATTATATACTAGCTTGTGAAAGGAATTTATTTAACCAAATGGTAGCTGATCTGTGCATTTGCATGGTACTCAACAAATCAAGTCAAATCAATATTATGCCAAATACAGAGTAGGCTAACTTTTGGTACAAGAAAAGCTTACCATTTTCCTTTGTTTATAGTCATTGAAGTTTTTAAAATTATTTTTGTCTATTGTAAAGCATAAGTGGATCTTTGAAAACATACCTTCTCACTCTGTTTTTTAGCATGACAGTATATCAGAATATAGTGAGACATAATGTCTACAATTCCAAAAGGATTTCTTGGTCCTTGACCCTGAAAACAATAAGGGTCCAACATTTCTCTCTAGGACAAATCTAGAAATGCATTTCTTATATGGTTGATCAAAAAGACAAATTGGTCCCTAAGGAGAGGGGGAAAAACGTGCTAGGGAAAAAAAAAGAATTTAAATTAAAAGTACTTTTGGTGACCATTCAAAGTTTAATCTGTGAGTTAAAATGAAGCTTTAAGGAACAAGTCAAGACATATGTTACTACATCTTTAGGGAAATGAAATACAGGTAATACTGCCCTCTTTCAGTGGTGAAGAAATATGCTTGGGAACTTTTCTCAGTAGTTCAACAAGAGTACTTCAAAAACAAATGTCTATCCCAGCATTGGGCAAACATCTCATCTGTACAGATAATGTATGCATTTGGTATTTTTGTCTCTATTTTTACAGCCATATGGTAATTAGGATTATATCATCTTTTCCAGTGTAGAGTCTGAGTCTCTGTTTAATTAGTCTCAATATCTAGGGTAGAACCTGGAAATGAACACAGTGAATTTGTATTTTCCCTAATGTTCTGCACTACATTCTACTTAATTGATCATATTAAACGATACATATGTGTATCTATGTATATATGTGTATATATATGTATACATATATATACACATATATGTATTATAATGTGTATATACACACACATATATGTACATGTACACATATTGTTTTTATATAATTTTATATTATAATCCTGCCAAGGATGTGAATCATTCATTGTCCAGCATATCCTTCCCATTAGTGACTTCTTCATCTCTGTTATTAGAGCAATGTATAGGTATGGCCGTGCTTCTGTTTAATCCACACGTATTTTAAGAAATGACCTCAAAGTGCAAGAGTAGTGATGCTGGTAATCTTCCAGAAAGAATTAAGTGAAAAGATCAAAATTCTTAATAAGGAAAGAAATACAATAAGAACAAGTCCTTTATCTGTGAAATTAAAAAGAAGGAAAAATTATTGTGGTTGTTAAGTCATGTCCAACTCTTTGAGACTTCATGGACTACAGCACATAACGCTCCTCTGTCCTCCACTATTTTTCAGAGTTTGCTCAACTTCATGCCTTTCGAGTCAATGATGCTATCTAACCATCTCATCCTCTGCTCCCAAATTTTCCTTTTGGCTTCAGTCTCTACCAGTATTAGGGTCTTTTCCAATGAGTTGGCTCTTCGTATCAGATGGCCAAAGTATTGGAGTTTCAGCTTCAGCATCAGTGTTTCCAGTGAATATTCAGTGTTGATTTCCTTTAGGATGGACTAATTTGATCTGCTTGCAGTCCAAGGGACTCTTGAGAGTCTTCTCCAACACCACAAGTCAAAAGCATCAATTGTTTCGTGCCCAGCCTTCATTATGGTCCAGCTCTTACATCTGTATGTGATAGCTGGGAAAATCATAGCTTTGTGTAAATGGACTTTGTTGGCAAGGTGATATCTCTGCTTTTCAATACACTGCCTAGTTGTGTCATAGCTTTCCTTCCAAGGAACAAGTCTCTTTAATTTCATGGCTGTAGTCATGGTCCATAGTGATTTAGGAGGCCAAGAAAAGAAAATCTATCACTGCTTCTTTCTTATCTATTTGCCATGAAGTGATGGGACCAGATGCCATGATCTTTGTTTTTTGAATGCCATTTTAAGCCAGCCTTTTCACTCTCCTCTTTCAGCCTCATCAAGAGGCTCTTTAGTTCCTTTTCACTTTCTGCCATTTGAGTGGTATCATCTGCATATCTGAGGCTGTTGATATTTCTACTGGCAAACTTGATTACACCTTGAGATTCATTCAACATGGCATCTCACACAATATACTCTGCATATAAGTTAAATAAGCAGGGTGACAATATACAGCCTTGATGTACTCCTTTCCAAATTTGGAACCAGTGCATTGTTCCATGTCTGGTTCTAACTGTTGCTTCTTGACCTGCATACAGGTTTCTTAGTGGACAGAAAAGCTGGTCTGGTATTTCTGTCTCTTTAAGAATTTTCCACAGTTTATTGTGATCAACACAGTCAAAGTCGTTTGCGGAGTTAGTGAAGCAGATGCTTTTATGTAATTCCCTTGTTTTCTCTATGGTCCAAGGAATGTTGGCAATTTGATCTCTGGTTCCTCTGCCTTTTGTAAACTCAGCTTTCATATCTGGAAGTTCTTGGTTCACATAATGCTGAAGCCTAGTTTGAAGAATTTTGAGTATCACCTTGCAAGCATGTGAAATGAGCACAATTGTATGCTAGCTGGAACATTCTTTGGCATTGCCCTTTTTTGGGGATTGAAATGAAAACTGAGCTTTTCCAATCCTGTGTCTACTGCTGAGTTTTCCTAATTTGCTGACATATTGAATTCAGCACTTTAGCAGCATCGTCTTTGAGTATTTTAATAGCTTAGCTAGAATTCCATCACCTCGACTAGCTTTGTTTCTAGTAATGCTTCCTAAGACGCACTAACCTCACTCCAGGATGTCTGGTTCTAGGTGAGTGACCACAGCATCATGATTGTCTGGATCTTTTAAACGTTTTTTTTTGTACATTTTCTTCTGTGTATTCTTGCCACCTCTTCTTAATCTCTTCTGCTTCTCCTAGGTCCTTACTGTTTCTGTTTTTTATTGTGCTGATCCTCGCATGAAATTTTTCCTTCATAACTCCAATTTCCTTGATGAGATCTCTAGTCTTTTCCATTGTATTGTTTTACGCCATTCATTTAAGAAGGCCTTCTTATTTTTCCTTGCTATTCTCTGGAACTCTGCATGCAATTGGGTATATCTTTACTTTCTCCCTTGCCTTTCCTTTCTCTCCTTTCCTCAGCTTTAATATTTGTAAAGCCTCTTCAGACAACCGCTTTGGCATCCTGCATTTCTTTTACTTTGGTACGGATAGTTTTAGTCACTGTCTCCTGACAGTGTTAGGAACCTCCTTTCATAGTTCTTCATGCACTCTGCCTCCCAGCTCTAATCCCTTGAATCTATTCATCATCTCCACTGTATAATCATAAGGGACATGATTTAGGTCATACCTTAATGGCCTAGTGGTTTTCCCTGATTTTCTCAATTTAACCCTGAATTTTACAATAAGAAGCTCATAATATGAACAGCAGTCAACTGCAGGTCTTGATTTCCTTACTGTATAGAGCTTCTCCATTATAGCTGCAAAGAACATAATCAGTCTGATTTTGGTGTTGACCGTTTGGTGATGTCCCTTTGTAGAGTCATTCCTTGTGTTTTTGGAAAGGGGTGTTTGCTATGACCAGTTTGTCTTCTTGACAAAACTGTTAGCTCTTGCCCTGCTTCATTTTGTACTCCAAGGCCAAACTTCTCTATTGTTTGGGATGTTACTTGATTCCTGCAGTGCATCACAACCTCTATGATGAAAAGGACATCTTTTTTTTTTTGGTGTTAGTTCTAGGAGGTCTTGTAGATCTTGAACTGGTCAACTTCAGCTCCTTTGGCATTAGTGGTTGGGGCATAGACTGAATTACTGTGAAACTGAATGATTTGTCTTAAAAATGAATTGAGATCATTCTGTCATTATTGACATTGCACCCAAATACTTCATTTCGAACTCCTTTGTTATCTTTGAGGACTATTCTATTTCTTTTAAGAGATTCTTGCCCATGGTAGTAGATAGAATGATCATCTAGATTGAATGTAGCCCTTTGAATGCAGATTTCCACAGGATAACAAAGAGAGATAAGAAAGATTCCTCAGTGATCAATGAAAAGAAATAGAGGAAAACAATAGAATGGGAAATCTAGAGGTCTCTTCAAGAAAATTAGAGATAACAAGGGGACTTTTCATGCAAAGATGGGATCAATAAACGACAGAAATGATATGGACCTAGCAGAAGCAGAAGATATTAGGAAGAGGTGGCAAGAATACACAGAAGAATTATACAAAAAAAAAAAAAAAACTTCATGACCCAGATAATCACGATGGTGTGATCACTCACCTAGAGCCAGACATCCTGGAATGTGAAATCAAGTGGGCCTTAAGAAGCATCACTACACACAAAGCTAGTGGAGGTGAAGGAATTCCAGTTGAGCTATTTCAAATCCTAAAATAGGATGCTGTGAAAGTGCTGCACTCAATATGCCAGCAAATTTGGAAAACTCAGCAGTGGCCACAGGACTGGAAAGGTCAGTTTTCATTCTCATCTCAAAGAAGGGCAGTGCCAAAGAATGCTCAACTACCACACAATTGCACTCATCTCACATGCTAGCAAAATAATGCTCAAAATTCTCCAAGCCAGGCTTCTACAGGATGTGAACCATGAACTTCCAGATGTTTAAGATGGATTTAGAAAAGGCAGAGGAACGAGAGCTCAAGTTGCCAACATCTGTTGGATCATCAAAAAAGCAAGAGAGCTCCAGAAAAACATCTACTTCTGCTTTATTGACTATGCCAAAGCCTTTGACTGTGTAGATCACAACAAACTGGAAAATTCTTCAAGAGATGGGAATACCAGACCACCTGACCTGCCTCTTGAGATATCTGATGCAGGTCAAAAACAACAATTATAACTGGACATAGAACAGCAGACTGGTTCTAAATCAGGAAAGAAGTATGTCAAGGCTGTATATTGTCACCGTGCTTATTTAACTTATATGCAGAGTACATCATGAGGAATGCTGGACTGGATGAAGCACAAGCTGGAATCAAGATTGCCAGGAGAAATATCAATAACCTCAGATATGCATATGACACCACCCTTACGGCAGAAAGTGAAGAAGAACTAAAATGCCTCTTGAATAAAGTGAAAGAGGAGAGTGAAAAAGTTGGCTTAAAGCTCAACATTCAGAAAACTAAGATCATGGCAGCCGGTCCCATTTGTTTATGGCAAATAGATGGGGAAACAGTGGAAACAGTGACTTACTTTTTTTTTTTTTTTGTCTCCAAAGTCACTGCAGATGGTGACTGTAGCCATAAAAGACACTTGCTCCTTGGAAGAAAAACTATGACCAACCTAGACAGCATATTAAGAAGCAGAGACTTTACTTTGCCAACAAAAGTCATCTAGTCAAGGCTATGGTTTTTCCAGTTGTCATGTATGGATGTGAGATTTGGACCATAAAGAAAGCTGAGCACCGAAGAATTGATGCTTTTGAACTTTGGTGTTGGAAGAGTCTTGAGAGTCCCTTGGACTGCAAGGAGATCCAACAAGTCCTTCTTAAAGGAGATCAGTCCTGAGTGTTAATTGGAAGGACTGATGTTGAAGCTCAAACTGCAATACTTTGGCCACCTGATACGAAGAGCTGACTCATTTAAAAAGACCCTGATGCTGGGAAAGACTGAAGGCAGGAGGAGAAGGGGACGGCAGAGGATGAGATGGCATCACTGACTCAATGGAAATGAGTTTGAGTAAACTCCAGGAGTTGGTGATGGACAGGGAGGCTTGGCATGCTGTGGTCCATTGCGTCGCAGAGTCAGACACGATTGAGTGACTGAACTGAACTGAAAGAGCCTTTGCGTTTTTCTAATGTCAGATGTCAAGTATTTGATTATTCAATAGTTCCATTATAGCTCTGCTCAGGTTCATCAATATGGATGCATATAGCTATTTCCTCAGAGAAGGCAATGGCACCCCACTCCAGTACTATTGCCTGGAAAATCCCATGGACAGAGGAGCCTGGTAGGCTGCAGTCCATGGGGTCACACAGAGTTGGATATGACTGAAGCGACTTAGCTTTGCGTCGCAGAGTCAGACACGATTGAGTGACTGAACTGAACTGAAAGAGCCTTTGCGTTTTTCTAATGTCAGATGTCAAGTATTTGATTATTCAATAGTTCCATTGATAGCTCTGCTCAGGTTCATCAATATGGATGCATATAGCTATTTCCTCAGAGAAGGCAATGGCACCCCACTCCAGTACTATTGCCTGGAAAATCCCATGGACAGAGGAGCCTGGTAGGCTGCAGTCCATGGGGTCACACAGAGTTGGATATGACTGAAGCGACTTAGCAGCAGCAGCAGCAGCAGCAGCTATTTCCTACATTTATTGTGGATTTACTGAACTAAATGACACTAAATAACTTTTGCTAGGCAAGATTCAAGTCACATTTTATATGTTGTTATTGTTTAGTTGCTATGCTTTGTTCAACTCTTTGTGACCCTATGGACTATAGCCACTAGGCTCCTCTATCCATGGGTTTTTCCAGGCAGGCATACTTAAGTCAGTTACCATTTTTTTCCCTAAGGGTATCTTTCTGACGTAGGATTGAACCCATGTCTCCTGCATTCACAGATGGATTTATTTACCACCAGGAAAGCCCCAAATTCAATATAGCCTAATAATAGAAAAGAACACTGGACTTCTTTCAAAATTATTAGAATAAGATCCCAGTTTCAGGAATGCATTTGTGTGACCATGTGTAAATAATATAAACTGTTTAATCTCAATTTTTTAACTTTTAAAATGAAAGCTTCTAAATAAGAGAATATTTAGGTAAATTATAGCCTACCTGTACACGAATATACTAAGTACATTTTGTACTTATGCTAATGAAACTTGTAGAAATTCTTAAGTACATAATATTATACTTAAAAACTATAGATATGTGCATATATTAATTGGAAATAATGTTACAAATTGTTAATTATTTTGTCTTTGAGTGATGGGATTATAGGTATTTTTAATTATTTTTTGTATCTTCAGTGGGGAATATTTAGTAAATATTCTATTTATAGTTGAGAGGTAATATATCATTAATTAAATTTAAAAATGAAATTAAAGATTTTCAATTAAGATTTGAAAGTGTGAGCTTGATAAGAAAAATTTATTGTTCTATGATTCTGATTTGTCATAAAAATTAATATTAACACAATTTTTATAGAAGAGTATCTCACTCATCTTATCATAACCATTGTAATTTCCTGAAATTCTAAGGTGCTTATGCAAGATTTGGCCCTAAAGTTAAAACTGTTAGTCTCCATGATCCAGAACTGTTAGTAAGAGTATCAAGAAGGTCAGAGGAAGTGAAGGAGACCTTTTAATGAAAGTAATTAAAAACCCAGTTAATGAGCAGATATCTATTACAATAAAATAAGGATAAAAGGTGATATTACCATTATATTTTCTTCATTCTATCTCTTTGAAGCCAAAAAACGTGTGATCGGTAGATCATCTAAGATCTGTGGAATATAGCTTCTTACCCCTTGGTGAAGAGGAGATGGATAATATATAATAATTGTGCACAAATGGTTAGAGTTTTTCTTTATTGATTTTTATAATAAAATCTTTTCTATATAGAATAGAATTCTAAGTATATAACAGACTTGTAATTTCATTTTAAAAATTTTACTTACAAAACATTTTAAAAAGAAAGCACCTATAATAGGAATATTGTGCACATCATTTTATGTGATTTCAGTTTCTGAGTCACATATTAAAAAAGATGGAAGAATCATGTGAAATTGTTTTAATGAAATATTTTATTGAATACAATATTCTAAAAATGTCATTGTAACATGTAATCAGTGTAGAATTTTTTAAGTATCTTACGTGTATTGGAATTTTTGGTACTAAATCTTTGAAGTCAGGGTACATTACACTGTCATTGTCTTTAGACTAGCGTCACTTTATGTACTCTATAGCAACATGTGGTTTAGGATTATCATATTAGAAAACACAGAATGATAAAATAACTTAGAGTCATGTGTCCATCATGGCGATTTAAAATATTTTGAATCTTTAAAGAAAATATGTGGAAGACAAGGTAACAAAACATTAATATGTTACAGATAAATGGAGCCTCAGTCACCTCCCCCTGCCAGACACAATTTGCCTTTTAAATTCAGTCTTTGTGGAGCTAATCAGTACCTTGACATTCATGTATCCTTTTATTCTTTTTATATTTACGGTTTTCATTTGCTTGTTTGTTTAAAATGATTTCAGTTACAAAAATCAGAAACCTCACTTCCAGTTGGCTATGTCAATAAGACTCTGCCCTAAAAATAATAAATAAATAAATAGCTATATAACTTGAAGTCATAATGGCAAGTTTAAGTAGGTTCATTTAGCAGCTCAGGTTTGTAATAAGGGCCAGTTTGTTCTTACTTCATTGACGCCTACAAGGTTGACAAGTCTAAAATGCTGTTGGCTACAACCTGAGCATATCAAAGGGGTTGGTAGCAGCTGAGCCAACAGTGTTTCAACAGCTAAGAAAAAGAGCTTCCTGAGACTTTCCCTGGTAGTGAACTCAAACTCTTCCAGAACACTTCAGCATGCTGTATCTGCCCTTTCCTTTGCCACAATTTGTCCACATCCTCTTCCTGAAGATTATACCCTTAGTCCAGTGAGATCCTTTTTGAAGCTGAGTCAGTGGTTAAAACTGGGATTCTACCATTAACTTGGAGAGTGATGATAGTAATTTGAAGGAGTTAACCATGATGCCCACCACAATGTTTGTAGTGAGTCCGGACTTTCTACTTGCCAGTCACTCCCACCCCAATAATGGTCACACCAATTCTCTAGTTATTGAAAATGAAAGTCGCTTAGTCGTGTGCGACTCTTTGTGACACCATGAACTGTAACCTGCTAGGAATTCTTCAAGGAAAAATAATGGAGTAGGTAGCCATTTGCTTTCCAGGGGATCTTTCCAACCCAGGGATATAATCCAGGTCTCCTGCATTGTAGGCAGATTCTTTATCATCTGAGTCCCAGGGAAGCCCAATAATACTTGAATGGGTAGACCCTCCCTTCTCCAGATCTTCCCAATCCAGGATATCAAACAGGGATCTCCTGCACTGTAGGTGGACTCTTTGCCAAACAGCACAAACAGCAAAAATAAGCATTGTTTTCAGCTAACACTCAGAAAACACCAATTCTCTGTAAATATGATCTGTAATTTTGAAGTAATCAGTGTTCCAGATAGTTCAGTTCAGTCGCTCAGTCGTGTCCGACTCTTTGCGACCCCATGAATCGCAGTACGCCAGGCCTTCCTGTCAATCACCAACTCCCGGAGTTCACTCAGACTCATGTCCATTGAGTCCGTGATGCCATCCAGCCATCTCATCCTCGGTCGTCCCCTTCTCCTGCCCCCAATCTCTCCCAGCATCAGGGTCTTTTCCAATGAGTCAACTCTTCACATGAGGTGGCCAAAGTACTGGAGCTTCAGTTTTAGCATCATTCCTTCCAAAGAAATCTCAGGGTTGATCTCCTTCAGAATGGACTGGGTGGATCACCTTGCAGTCCAAGGGACTCTCAAGGGTCTTCTCCAACACCACAGTTAAAAAGCATCAATTCTTCTGTGCTCAGCCTTCTTCACAGTCCAACTCTCACATCCATACATGACCACAGGAAAAACCATAGCCTTGACTAGACGGACCTTAGTCGGCAAAGTAATGTCTCTGCTTTTGAATATACTATCTAGGTTGGTCATAACTTTTCTTCCAAGGAGTAAGCGTCTTTGAATTTCATGGCTGCAGTCACAATCTTTAGTGATTTTGGAGCCCAAAAAAATAAAGTCTGACACTGTTTCTACTGTTTCCCCATCTATTTCCCATGAAGTGATGGG
>SJXQ01009784.1:2413-31406 GCA_006408695.1 Aepyceros melampus | reverse complement strand
CAACAGTGTAAGAGGGTTCCCTTTTCTCCACACCCTCTCCAGCATTTATTGCTTGTTGACTTTTGGATCGCAGCCATTCTGACTGGTGTGAACTTTCTCCAAAGAAGACATACGAATGGCTAACAAACACATGAAAAGATGCTCAACATCACTCATTATCAGAGAAATGCAAATCAAAACCACAATGAGGTACCATTTCACACCAGGCAGATACAGAGTGTTTTAATCTTGCATCTTGTAAATTTTATGTTCTGATAAGATTTTGAAACTTTTCAGGCCAGCTGAAATGTAAAAAATGGTGGATATTCAAGAAGATAAATCTTTAGGGACAAAAAGGAACCTCTCATCTTAAATAGGTATTGATCAACATTTAATAGTAGCTGACCAGTTAACCAACTCTACTTGTTAATATTAGGCAGTATCCTGGACAGGGAGGCCTTGAGTGCTGCAGTCCGAAGGGTCAGACACGACTGAGCAACTGAAATGAACTGAACTGAACTGATCCTTCTATTGAAGATGATTTTCTCTGGAATAAAAGATAAATGCCTCACTAATGACTAAATAATAGGCTGGAACTTATCTAAAAAGAAATTGAGATTGGAAAGAATTTGCTTTATCATTTCATTATTTTTTGCAATATTCTGAGTTTTTATAAAACCCAGAAAAGGAAGATGAAGTATGTCCCAAAAAGTTATCTGCTATTGATCACCATGGCAAAAGAGAATGTCCAAATGAAACAAGGGCTATTTTCTTAACTTTAAGAAATTGCCATTTGATGAGGAGTATTCTGGAAGGGAGCTGTTTTAGTGTATCAGCCTAGCTAAAGGCCAGGATGTGCTCTCTTGTCAGGGAGTATGGAATGTGCTTATTATGGGATGAGGTTAGAGTAACATCTATTGCACCATGGTTTTTCCCTTGTGCTGGTCCTAGCAAGTCCTGGCTGGCAGTAAAGTAGGAAGCTCCCATCTCAATGATAATCCATCATGCACAATGGCTGTAGGACATAAGAGAATCTTCTAGCTCATTTCTTCCACCTCCTGGGTGAGCTGGCCACCTTTCTTCTTGGACAGAATTTATCAGCCCCACTGAGA
This sequence comes from Aepyceros melampus, assembly GCA_006408695.1. Classification (NCBI taxonomy): domain Eukaryota; kingdom Metazoa; phylum Chordata; class Mammalia; order Artiodactyla; family Bovidae; genus Aepyceros; species Aepyceros melampus. Next base: position 30,315 of record SJXQ01009784.1, on the reverse strand, counting down.
ATTGGAGCAAAGTTACCTAATTGAGCCCCGTTTCTCTTACTCACGTAATGGGCTTCCCAACTTTGATGCCAAATGTGTGAGAATCCAGTCTGTATGGGGGAATGTTTGTTATAGACATTTAAATGCTAACAGAGAAATGATTGGAAAATACATCTCAAGTATGAATCCAGTCTTGGATTTCTGCACATTTCAGGCACAGTAATGTCTGTGAAAAAAAATAAATAAATACAGACAAGGAACAAGAGTCAGTTCAATTCAGTTCAGTCGCTCAGTCGTGTCCGACTCTTTGCAACTCCATGAACGCAGCACGCCAGGCCTCCCTGTCCATACCAACTCCCAACTCAAACTCATGTCCATCGAGTCAGTGATGCCATCCAACTATGTCATCCTCTGTCATCCCCATCTCCTCCTGCCCTCAATCTTTCCCAGCATCAGGGTCTTTTCAAATGCGTCAGCTCTTCGCATCAGGTGGCCAAAGTACTGGAGTTTCAGCTTCAGCATCAGTTCCTACCAATGAACACCCAGGACTGATCTCCTTTAGAATGGACTGGTTGGATCTCCTGGCAGTCCAAGGGACTCTCAAGAGTCTTTTCCAACACCACAGTTGAAAAGCATCAATTCTTCGGTGCTCAACTTTCTTTATAGTCCAACTCTCACATCCACACATGACCACTGGAAAAACCATAGCCTTGACTAGATGGACCTTGGTTGGTAAAGTAATGTCTCTGCTTTTTCATATGCTGTCTAGGTTTGTCATAGCTTTCCTTCCAAGGAGAAAGCCTCTTTTAATTTCATGGCTGTAATCACCATCTGCAGTGATTTTGGAGCCAAAAAATAAAGTCAGCCACTGTTTCCACTTTTTCCCCATCTATTTCCCATGAAGTGATGGGACCAGATGCCATAATCTTAGTTTTCTGAATGTTGAACTTTAAGCCAACTTTTTCACTCTCCTCTTTCATTTTCCTCAAGAGGCTCTTTAGCTCTTCTTCACTTTCTGCTATAAGGGTGGTGTCATCTGCATATCTGAGTTCATTGATATTTCTCCCAGCAATCTTGATTCCAGTTTGTGTTTCATCCAGCCCAGTGTTTCTCATAATGTACTCTGCATAGAAGTTAAATAAGCAAGGTGACAATATACAGCCTTAATGTACTCCTTTCCCTATTTGGAACCGGTCTGTTGTTCCATGTCCAGTTCTAACTGTTTCTTCCTAACTTGCATACAGGTTTCTCAAGAGGCAGGTCAGGTGGTCTGTTATTCCCATCTCTTTCAGAATTTTATTTATTTCAGTCAAAGGCTCTGGCATAGTCAATAAAGCAGAAATTGATGTTTTTCTGGAACTCTCTTGCCTTTTTGACGATCCAGCAGATGTTGGCAATTTGATCTCTGGTTCCTCTGCCTTTTCTAAAACCAGCTTGAACATCTGGAAGTCTAAGTTGAATTTTCCCCATCAGTTCTAACTGTTTCTTCCTAACTTGCATACAGGTTTCTCAAGAGGCAGGTCAGGTGGTCTGTTATTCCCATCTCTTTCAGAATTTTATTTATTTCAGTCAAAGGCTCTGGCATAGTCAATAAAGCAGAAATTGATGTTTTTCTGGAACTCTCTTGCCTTTTTGACGATCCAGCAGATGTTGGCAATTTGATCTCTGGTTCCTCTGCCTTTTCTAAAACCAGCTTGAACATCTGGAAGTCTAAGTTGAATTTTCCCCAGAAAGACCAGTTAATTAAAAGCTTCCTAACTGAAAGACACCCAAGAAATCCATCCTCCATACTCTCACCAAACCCCTTTAGATGGAGCTTCCCCTTCTCCAGACCCTGTGAATGCAGTTGGTACTGTCAGCACTTTTGTATCATAGTAAATCCGCTGATTGTATCAGCTCCTCAAATTAGGAAAATAATAGGTTCAAGGGGCAAGAGTGCACCACGAAGTTTGAATGAACTAACTCTTTAAACAAGACTCCTCTGGGGAAATCTTGCAAATGACCTGAGAAGGGCCAGATATAAACTATGCAGAATATATTGCAGAAGTCAGAATATTCTTTGGAATAAGAAGCCATGAATGAATTGATGGCAACCCACTCCAGTACTCTTGCCTGGAAAATCCCATAGACAGAGGAGCCTAGTAGGCTGCAGTCCATGGGGTCGCTAAGAGTTGGACACAACTGAGTGACTTNGCTTTGGTTTATAGAGAATACCTTCTACCATTTGTACTTAGTTTAACAATGTGATAAAATTATGGATCTATTAAGTAATATTTTAGAAAACTACCAGTACCTACTATTAAATTAGTAACATTAATCAAACTATGCATTTAAGTATTAACTAGTCACACACTCCCAAATATTTCAAGAACATCACAGATGAAATATTTTAGGTTTTCTTTGCTGGTTCAAACATTAACACAGGAAAGTAAGTGTATGCAAAGAAAAACAGTAAAGACACATCAAATATCATAATTGTCATAATGGCTATAAAATGTTGTTTCACCAACACTTAACGTCTTCCTAAAATGGTCATACTTTGGTTATTACAAAAATAATAATTTGGTTTTTCTTCCTCTCTTCATTATTTCAATAGATATTTTATAATTTCTTGGCTCATGCTGCAGTACTTATTTTTAAACCTTCTTAGGGTTACAAAATCCTACCAAATCTGAAAGACACCATATCGGGTCATTAACACAGGAAAGTAAGTGTATGCAAAGAAAAACAGTAAAGACACATCAAATATCATAATTGTCATAATGGCTATAAAATGTTGTTTCACCAACACTTAACGTCTTCCTAAAATGGTCATACTTTGGTTATTACAAAAATAATAATTTGGTTTTTCTTCCTCTCTTCATTATTTCAATAGATATTTTATAATTTCTTGGCTCATGCTGCAGTACTTATTTTTAAACCTTCTTAGGGTTACAAAATCCTACCAAATCTGAAAGACACCATATCGGGACTTCCCTGGTGATAACCGAGTTTATGTCCTCCTATTTACCCAGGGTTGTCAAAACTTGTTTGTTACCTCAGAGTCAATTCTGAGATCTTTATCTTTAAAAACCCCAGGATGCAGAAAATTTTACATTAATTTCACTCATTCATTCAACAGGTATTTACTGGAGCCTCACTCTAGGTGAGCGGGATGTCTGTAAGTGCTAGGTCCCTGTCCTGAGGAGCTGTAATCTCACAGAAAGACAGACAATGATCTAAATAAACAAACAGCACACCTATGTAGCAATAAATATGAAGAAAAGAAAGTATCCTCATAATATAAAGTATCTGAGGGTGAAGCCATTCAGAGCCCTTGCGGAGAGTCTTTAAGAAGGTGATGAGGGAGCCAGGAAGAAGACCTAGGAGAGGGAGAAATTCACAGGAGGAAGGAAGAATCTCACTCTAGGTGAGCGGGATGTCTGTAAGTGCTAGGTCCCTGTCCTGAGGAGCTGTAATCTTACAGAAAGACAGACAACGATCTAAATAAACAAACAGCACACCTATGTAGCAATAAATATGAAGAAAAGAAAGTATCCTCATAATATAAAGTATCTGAGGGTGAAGCCATTCAGAGCCCTTGCAGAGAGTCTTTAAGAAGGTGATGAGGGAGCCAGGAAGAAGACCTAGGAGGGGGAGAAATTCACAGGAGGAAGGAAGAAAATGTGCAAAGACCCTGGGGGTGGGAACAAGCATGGGAAAATAGCCTGGGGCTGGGGGAGCTGGAAAAAAGTGGGCAGGAAGGGGTGAGGAGGTCTATTCAGACACTGTATGGTGGGGGTTTGTGAGCCACAGTCAGGCCATTGGTTAAATTCCTGTCCATGAAGGACACAGGTCTGAGATCAAGAAATTGTCTATTGCAAAATAAATTGATTCATATAAAGGTCAGATTCAATTTTATACTGTGCTGGCAGTATTGATTTGATATGCAATCCTGCAGATTTTCAGGGCATGTTAATTAAACAGATATGAATAGTTAAGATTTAGGAAGTCCTTCTGACTCTGTGCTTATCAAAAGATATTTAAGGAAAGCACAAAGCTCTTACAGAAGAAGTAATGTGTGTCTTTTAGTGATCATTAATTTTTTTAAAAGAAAAAGTTAATTATAGTATTGTAAAGCAAAACAAACTAAAAAAATTAAAATTAATTAAAAAAAAGAAAAAGTTAATTATAAATGAAACTTTGGGGGCAGATTGCCTATATGCTAAAACTTCTCATCAAGAACATCACTTAAAAACACCTACAGCAGGGGCTTTCCTGGGGGTCCAGCAGTTAAGAATCTGCCTTGCAGTACAGGGGTGCAGGTTCAATTCCTGGTAGGGGAATTAAGCTCCCATGTGTTGGGGAGCAACTAAGCTCCCGTGTCCCACAGCTACCAAAGCCCGCATGTGCTGGACGCCACACGCCACAGCTCATCTGTGCAATGCAACAAAAGATTCTGTGTGACGCAGCAAAGATCCCACGTGCTACACCCATGACTCAACACAGCCAAGCAATAAGGAAATACATAAATAAATTTAAAAAGGAAAACAAGTCTCAAAAAATTACAAATCCAATTTAAAAAAAAAAAAAAAAACACCCACAGCAGTGTCTATTAGGTTGATTAGAACCCAGACTTTCACTGGCAGAACAGGTGATTGACCTTCACTAAAGTTTTAGTACTTCTGCACTTTTTTTAATATAAATTTATTTATTTTAATTGGAGGCTAATTACTTTACAATATTGTATTGGTTTTTCCATACATCAACATGAATACACAGCAGGTATACATGTGTTCCCCATACCAAACCCCCCTCCCACCTCCCTCCCTGTACCATCCCTCTGGGTCATCCCAGTGCACCAGCCCCAAGCATTTCTGCACTTTTAAAACCAGTGGGACAACAGACTTGGAGTGTCACAGCTTTCTTGGTGCCCATTACTTTCTGGAACCTCCTTCCATTTTCACTGTGCTTTCTCAACCTTCCCAGCACCAGAGACTGTGGAAAGAAAAAGTTACACCTGCCCCATTCTCTCCGTTACCTAAATTCAGGAGATTGGGGTAAGTGAGCTCAGTCCCAGAGGAGTGGGTAAGGCCAAAGCCAAAGTCAGGTTTATTGTCTGTCTTCATTTCTATGATCCAACCAAATCTGGAAACTTCTGAAAAGCGTTTTCTGTTGTGTAAGTGAGATTAGTATTTGGCATGCCCCACACCCACCACTCCCCACCCCAACTTCACTCCCCACCACCCACACAGCCACCTTTGAAAGTCAAAAAAAAAAGTAAAAATTGACCCCTCTGCTTATCATCACCATCTTTCCTCCTTTAGAGCAGTGCTTCGCCTAAGTTACCTTGACCTTTCCTTTCACAATTGGAGCAGCCTTCAGCGCCTATGGCCTAGATGTTACTCCAAAAAGCAAAAACTGATATTTTCAGGACAGAAGGAATTATCCCAGGTGAGTGAGCCCTGCAGGTACTCACCCCTTCTTTTATTCTGAGAAGAGCTGAGTATTAAGCAAACACCTCCTCTGGCCAACACTGAGCATCCACATGACATTTCTGTATCACAAATGACTGGATCTCACAACTTGAGCTCAGAGAACAAGTAGAGAACAGCCTGACTTTCGTGTCCCATGATGCTAGAGCACAGAAGATGCTAGGCTTCCAGTGAAAATTGGACCACTAAGGCCCCATGAACAAATGCTCCCAGACGCTCCCTCTCAAGAATTTGGTATCTGTAATCACCCTGAAGGTAAACATAAATAGGAAGTACCATTTTAAAGCAATTGGCAGTAGTCGTTTGTACTGGGAAGTAATTTATGACCATTTGATAGTTAGGTCTATTTCTGAGAAAATCCCTCTCCCAGCATTCCTGCAGTGTCTCTGTCCCCAGCTGTCATTCCAAGGAGAAGATGGACACACCCAAATGGTGACAGAATCAAGCACCAAGGAGGAAGTGAGTAAGCCTTCAAAGGCTCTTGCCCCTCCTCTGTCCACGGTGGCCTCCCTGCCCCCCGAGCTGATCACATCAGAGGTCAAACAGCGAGCACTCAGATCGCAGGCATGCCTCCAGACTTGTGTGGCTTCCCCGTGGAGTGGCCTGCTCTGAACTCCTGACAGCTGAACTCGCCCAGGGAGAATGGCTGTGCTTTGATAGCTGGGAAACTCTATATTCAGAGACTCTGTTTTCAGAGATGCCTTATTTGCCCCAACTCTTCTCTCCTGGCAGGGGTGACCTAACTGAAAATAGTCCCTCTAAATCCAAAGGAAAAAGCATGGACTCCCTGTGACTCCCACACATACTCAGAACTTGAAAGATTTAATTTTATCTTTATTTAGCATCTCACAGAAATTGGGGCACAAAGATGGGAGCTATAGGTTTCTTGGGGGCACTGTCAAATCCTACAGTCCTTATCATTTTGTCGAGTAATTTTAAATATGAGCATTATGTTGCTGACTCTACACTAGGACTATCAAGACAGTATGGTACTGGCACAAAGACAGAAATATAGATCAATGGAACAAAATAGAAAGCCCAGAGATAAATCCACACACCTATGGACAGCTTATCTTCGACAAAGGAGGCAAGAATATACAGTGGATTAAAGACAATCTCTTTAACAAGTGGTGCTGGGAAAACTGGTCAACCACTTGTAAAAGAATGAAACTAGATCATTTTCTAACACCATACACAAAAATAAACTCAAAATGGATTAAAGATCTAAACGTAAGACAAGAAACAATAAAACTCCTAGAGGAGAACATAGGCAAAACACTCTCTGACATAAATCACAGCAGGATCCTCTATGATCCACCTCCCAGAATACTGGAAATAAAAGCAAAAATTAACAAATGGGATCTAATTATAATTAAAAGCTTCTGCACAACAAAGGAAACTATAAGCAAGGTGAAAAGACAGCCTTCTGAATGGGAGAAAATAATANCAGAAGGACTGATGTTGAAGCTAAACTCCAATACTTTGGCTACCTGATGTGAAGAGCTGATTCATTTGAAAAGATCCTGATGCCGGGAAAGATTGAAGGTGGGAGGAGAAGGGGACAACAGAGGATGAGATGGTTGGATGGGATCACCGATTCAATGGACATGAGTTTGAGTAAACTCCAGGAGTTGGTGATGGACAGGGAAGCCTGGCATGCTATAGTCCACGGGGTCACAAAGAGTCAGACAGGACTGAATGACTGAACTGAACTGAATGGAACTGATGGCTAATTCATGTTGATGTATGACAGAAATCAAACCAATATTGTAAATCAGTCATCAATCAGTTGAAAATATAATTAATTTTAAAAAGTTAGTGCTACTGAAAAAAATATATACAGGTAAAAACAGCTAGCTGCATCCGATTCAATGGACATGAGTTTGAGTAAACTCCAGGAGTTGGTGATGGACAGGGAAGCCTGGCATGCTATAGTCCACGGGGTCACAAAGAGTCAGACAGGACTGAATGACTGAACTGAACTGAATGGAACTGATGGCTAATTCATGTTGATGTATGACAGAAATCAAACCAATATTGTAAATCAGTCATCAATCAGTTGAAAATATAATTAATTTTAAAAAGTTAGTGCTACTGAAAAAAATATATACAGGTAAAAACAGCTAGCTGCATACTCAGAAACTTTTGTCTGAAGTTATCTTCCTTATTATGGAAATTATTTAGACATATCTATAACATTTTTCCTTCCACCCTGGCTTATATTAATTTTTGATCTTTCTGCTGTTGCTGCTACTAAGTCGCTTCAGTCGTGTCCAACTCTATGACCCCACAGACGGCAGCCCACCAGGCTCCCCTGTCCCTGGGATTCTCCAGGCAAGAACACTGGAGTGGGTTGCCATTTCCTTCTCCAATGCATGAAAGTGAAAAGTGAAAATTGAAAATGAAGTCGCTCAGTCGTGTCTGACTAGTAGCGACCCCATGGACTGCAGCCCACCAGGCTCCTCTGTCCATGGGATTTTTCCAGGCAAGAGTACTGGAGTGGGGTGCCATTGCCTTCTCCATTTGATCTTTCTACACAATGATAAATTCATAGTTAATGAAAATGAGAAGCAAAAATGAAAGAAAATATTGAGGAAACACCAGAGTATTTTAAGTATATTTGCTTTTGATTCCATGTAACCCAGAGTGTGTAATGTTTCTTAATGGTGTATTTCTCTTCATTGTTATTAGTGACAATTCTTAGCATTACTTAGGCTATATGAATTAGCACACAGTTATGGTGGGTTGGTTCTTAGTTAGGTTATTTATTTAAAAAGATGGTGTTTTTGCAGTGCTGACTATTTAAGTTGAAAAATTATATTTCCAAAACATGCAAGTCAATTTAACAGAAAAGAAAGACTCAAAAAAATAATTACCATCAATTTAGACTCCAAGTTATCTTGAGAAAATGTCTGTTAGATCAAATTTTTGATTGGATGTGAGAGCTAATAAACTTGTTTCTGTAGCTGGGATGTTAAAATCAGAAGAAAAAAAACTGAAGCCAATTTTCTTTGATGGCTTTGAAGGGATACATCTGATAAAAAGCCTTTTAGCAGAGAAGAATATTCTTTGACAAAGAGCATTTAGCTTGTGGGGTTTTATAATTACTCCTGGAAATTAGGAGAAAAGGAAGAGAGTAGTATACTGCTCAGACTTTATTCTAGTTCTCTCTGGTCCCCAGACTCTCCTGGATGAGTTTGCTTATGAAAACTTATATCTGCCCTGGTGAATCTGCTATTGTAGAACTGAACACAAGCCTCAGGCACTTTGTTTTTAACCAAACTGAGGAAATGCCACTGTGATTCCAACTGTAATCACTGGAATATGGAACAAAATGAACTGCAGCTGATTCAAGATGAGCCATAAGAAAAAGCAATTTATGCAAAGCAAGAGCCCTGCTGTGGTTTTGTGTGAGGCATGTTCATACATATGGTGGAAAAGGCTATGTCTTTTCCCATCTAAAGAAAATGGAATGAGATTCTGAAATCAGGGTCTATCAGCCACATCCCTGTACAACACACACCAACAAATCAGCTTCAGAAACCAGATTCCTTCATAAAGAATAAGCATTGTTTAAAAATATGCATATGAATTGTTTAAAAAGAAGAGAGGTTTTAACCTAATATATTTATACCCTTTTATACCTGAGAACAGCCCAGCAAATCAGCTATTCATTTAGTAAATGCATGACATCTGGAAAGATCCTTCTTCAATTTAATCAAAAAAATTATGCCATTCCCTCTCATTGAACACACACACACACACACACACACACACACACACACACAGAGTCACAGTAACCTTTAAGCTTAAATATATATTTTGGGAATGGCATAGAAAGGGTATACTCAAAAGATCATAAATATTGCTAGCCTAGATCTTCATGAAAGTCTTGACATTGTTTACAAGAAGCACAGTAAGAGAATGTGTCCATAGCATGGAAGAGTACTTGTTGTGTGCAGCAAACATATCCATTTATTATCAATTATTGAAAAGCTGTGGCAGCCTCTCTGTGACCTTTCCATAGTCTTTATGGTTCATGGATTCTTCTAAGGATTCAGTTGAAGTTTAGCAACTTGGCCAAGTACCTATATCCTCCAATGAGCGTGGCATGAAGTGGTGACAATACAGAAAACATTTAATTCTAAGAAGTGAAAAGTTTCTTTCGTGATTCGATCTCTTAAAAAATCATGTAAGACTACTGTCTTCCTCTTTAAAATGCTTCATTGTCCTCACAGTTCTCTTTAAATAAACTCCAACTTCTTTACTATTAATATAGCTTACTTCCAGTAGTCACAGACGGATGTGAGAGTTGGATTATAAAGAAAGCTGAGTGCCAAAGAATTGATGCTTTTGAACTATGATGTTGGAGAAGACTCTTGAGAGTCCCTTGGACTGCAAGGAGATCCAACCAGTCCATCCTAAAGGAGATCAGTCCTGGGTGTTCATTGGAAGGACTGATGCTGAAGCTGAAACTCCTATACTTTGGCCACCTCATGAGAAGAGTCGACTCACTGGAAAAGACCCTGATGCTGGGAGGGATTGGGGACAGGAGGAGAAGGGGATGACAGAGGATGAGATGGCTGGATGGCATCACTGACTCGATGGACATGAGTTTGGGTAAACTCCAGGAGCTGATGATGGACAGGGAGGCCTGGTGTGCTGTGATTCATGGGGTCGAAAAGAATTGGACATGACTGAGCGACTGAACTTTCTGACTGACTGTGGATTTACTCCTTCCATGTTATCTTTCAGATGCAATGTTTTGTATAGGCCATCTCAGACTGTTGAAACAAAATACCATACTCTGAGTAACTTAAACAACAGACATTCATTTTCTCACAGTTATGGACGGTGCAGGTATGAGATCAGGATTAACTGCATGGTTGGGTTTTGATGAGAGTTCCCTTCCTGGTTTGCAGACAGCCACCTTGATAAAGGGGAGATCTTTTTCTTCCTCTTCTCATAAGCCTTATAAAATTATAAAATTTTAAGCCTTATAAAATTAGAGCCCTATACTTATGAACTCATTTAACCTGGATTACTTCCTGAAAACCCTATATCTAGATATAGTCACATTGGTGGTTAGAGTGTCAGCTACAAGTTTTAGGGGGACACAGTTCAGTCCATAGCATTCCATTCCTGGTCCCTCAAATTCATGTCTTATCACATACAAAATTTATCCATTTCATCTCAACAGCCCCAGAAGTCTTAACTCAATCCAGCATCATTTCTAAAGTCCAACATCTATCCAGTTGTCAATAAAGTCACATCTAGGTGAGATTCAAAGTATGATTCATCTTGAGGCAAAATTCTTTACCAGTTGCAAACCTATGAAGCCAGACAATTTATATGTTTACAATATACAATGGTGGGTCGGACATAGAATTTCCCATTACACAAAATAAAAATTGAAAAGAATAAAGAAGTGACAAAAGCCAAAATTCCAAAACCTAGCAACACCAAGTTCTATTAGACCTTAACCCTGGAGATTAATCCTTCTTGGTTCAATGTTTAGCCCTCCAGGCCCCCTGTAGTGGCAGCATCATATCTCTGACTCTGCTAGGTGGCCCTCCTTACTGCTTCAGCTCTCTGCAAGGACACTTCCTCTGCTCACTGGGAACCACCACCCCCACCTCCCATCCCCACTTTAGCTCTCTACCAAGACCTGCCCAATGTGAGCACCATCCCCAAGGCACTAGGCAAAATCATTCTGGCCTTCTGGAAACTTGAGATATGTTCCCACCTTTTGAAACTGAGAAGGAAGAAATTGCCTGACCCCTGACGCTTGGATGGGAGTGGCAGCCCTGATAACCTCTGAATACCTCCAGAGTCTGTTTCAGTTTAGTTCAGTCACTGAGTCGTGTCCGACTCTTTGCAACCCCATGAATGGCAGCACGCCATACCTCCCTGTCCATCACCAACTCCCGGAGTTCACTCAGACTCACGTCCATCGAGTCAGGATGCCATCCAGCCATCTCATCCTCTGTCATCCCCTTCTCCTCCTGTCCCCAATCCCTCCCAGCATCAGAGTCTTTTCCAATGAGTCAACTCTTCACATGAGGTGGCCAAAGTACTGGAGCTTCAGCTTTAGCATCATTCCTTCCAAAGAAATCCCAGGGCTGATCTCCTTCAGAATGGACTGGTTGGATCTCCTTGCAGTCCAAGGGACTCTCAAGAGTCTTCTCCAACACCACAGTTCAAAAGCATCAATTCTTTGGCACTCAGCCTTCTTCACAGTCCAACTCTCACATCCATACATGATTACTGGGAAAACCATAGCCTTGACTAGACGGACCTTAGTTGGCAAAGTAACATCTTTGCTTTTGAATATGCTATCTAGGTTGGTCATAACTTTTCTTCCAAGGAGTAAGCATCTTTTAATTTCCTGGCTGCAGCCACCATCTGCAGTGATTTTGGAGCCCCAAAAAATAAAGTCTGACACTATTTCCACTGTTTCCTTGTCTATTTCTCACGAAGTCAGGAGGAACCAAACCACTCTAATACTTTGCTTGGAAATCTGCTCATCTAAATATCCATATTCATTGTTAACAAGTTCTACCTTGCACAAACACTAGAATAATTCTAGCAAGTTCTTTGCTGTAAATGTGTATCTCATATTGATCTGGGATCTCACCAGAATCACCTTGAACATCTGTGTATCTAGCCTGTATCTCAAAACTCTTCCAGCCTCTACCTAGTTTTCTAAAGCTACTTCCACATCAACTAAGGGTACTTATCACATCAACATACCACTTCTTCATGTCAACGTCCATCTTAATCAGCTAGGACTGCCATAGCCATATACATTAAAGCAAAGCAAAGTGAAGTTGCTCAGTCATGTCTGACTCTTTGCTACCTCATAGACTGTAGCCTACCAGGCTCCTCCATCCATGGGATTTTCCAGGCAAGAGTACTGGAGTAGGCTGCCATTTTCTTTTCCAGGGGATCTTCCTGATCCAGGGATCAAACCGGGTCTCCTGCTTGTAGGCAGATGCTTTTACCATCTGAACTAGGTGGCATAAATAACAGAAACTACTGCATTACTTTGGAGAAGGAAATGGCAACCCACTCCAGTATTCTTGCTTGGAGAATCTCATGGACTGAGGAGCCTGGTGGGCTGCAGTCCATGGGGTCACAAAGAGTCGGACACGACTGAGTGACTTTACTTTTACTTTACTTTACTGCATTACTTATTTTCTTATAGTTGTGGATGCTGGAAGTCTGAGGTCAGGGTACTTGTCTGGTCAGGACCTGGTGAAAGCCCTCTTCCTGGCTTGCATACAGCCTCCTTCTTATTAGGTCCTCTATGGCAGAAAGAGTGAGAGAGGTGTCTTTTTTTTTTTATCTTCTTATGAGACCACCAGTCTCGTATTGGATTATAGCCCCACCCATATGACCTTATTTAACTTCAATTATCTCCAAAGACCATATTCCAGATACAGTCACTTTGGGAGTGAGGACTTAAACATGTAAAAAAAAAGTTTTTTTAAACATACAGCTTTTGAGAAGACAAAATCCTGTCTATAGCAGCTCTCGTTAACTCCTCCACTTTGGAATCTTGGCATCTACTCTTTTTTTTTTCCCTCCTGCCTGAAACATTATTTTCCCAGTCTTTGAACAGCTGACTCCTCATTGTTCAGAAGTTATGTGTCTTTTTCCTCTTCTAAAAATATATCCTTGACCCCTTCAGTCAAAGGGAGGTTTCCTGTTATCCATTCAGTTCAGTTCAGTCGCACAGTCGTGTCCGACTCTTTGCGACCCCATGAATCGCAGTACGCCAGGTCTCCCGGTCCATCACCAACTCCCGGAGTTCACTCAGACTCACGTCCATTGAGTCTGTGATGCCATCCAGCCATCTCATCCTCGGTCGGCCCTTTCTCCTCCTGCCCCCAATCCCTCCCAGCATCAGGGTCTTTTCCAATGAGTCAACTCTTCGCATAAGGTGCCCAAAGTACTGGAGCTTCAGTTTTAGCATCATTCCTTCCAAAGAAATCCCAGGGTTGATCTCCTTCAGAATGGACTGGTTGGATCTCCTTGCAGTCCAAGGGACTCTCAAGAGTCTTCTCCAACACCACAGTTCAAAAGCATCAATTCTTCTCAGGTCAGGTGGTCTGGTATTCCCATCTCTTTCAGAATTTTCCACAGTTTACTGTGATCCACACAGTCAAAGGCTTTGGCATAGTCAATAAAGCAGAAATAGATGTTTTTCTGGAACTCTCTTGCTTTTTCCATGATCCAGCGGATGTTGGCAATTTGATCTCTGGTTCCTCTGCCTTTTCTAAAACCAGCTTGAACATCAGGGAGTTCACGGTTCACATATTGCTGAAGTCTGGCTTGGAGAATTTTGAGCATTACTTTACTAGCATGTGAGATGAGTGCAATTGTTCGGTAGTTGGAGCATTCTTTGGCATTGCCTTTCTTTGGAATTGGGATGAAAACTGACCTTTTCCAGTCCTGTGGCCACTGCTGAGTTTTCCAGATTTGCTGGCAAATTGAGTGCAGCACTTTCACAGCATCATCTTTCAGGATTTGAAACAGCTCAACGGGAATTCCATCACCTCCACTAGCTTTGTTCGTAGTGATGCTTTCTAAGGCCCACTTGACTTCACATTCCAAGATGTCTGGCTCTAGATTAGTCAACACATCATCATGATTATCTGGGTTATCCATTAGTCATATCTATGAACTTACTAGATGTTTTTCTTTCCGATAACTCATCATAGTTAAAATGCGTTTACCATTTGCTTCAATTTTCGTTTTCTGTTTCCCCTATTATGAGGACAGAAACTTTATTTCATTCATTATATTATGCTTGGCAGAATGCTTGGCATATAATTGTCTTCAATAAATTTTTATTGAATTTATCAATGAATGATTAATAAAACTTGAGTACATGTTTCATCCTGTAGTCATATTCAGTAATTTTTTGAATACAAGCTGTTGGATTGCATCTTTGCAGGTGCTAATAATCTTTCTGTTAGGGTGAGTCACCTTTGGAAAAAAAGTAAAAATATAGGATAGATGACAAAGAGTGGAAGGATGCCTAGACTCCTTCAGATCTGGGTTGGCTTTATCACTGCAGAAAGTGCAAACATGTATTTAATTTCTCTTTTAAGTATATAATTGAACTATTGAAATTTAGTGTGCAGTCTCAGATAATTGGGACAGTTTCCTAAGGTACTTAACTTCCTAATAGTATATGGTCTGGAGAAGGAAATGGCAACCCACTCCAGTATTCTTGCCTAGAGAATCCTGTGGACAGAGAAGCCTGGTGGTCTGCTGTCCATAGTGTGACACAGCAGTGGACATGACTGAAGCGACTTAGCATGCATGTCTCCATTGAGAAGGAGATGACAACCCACTCCAGAATTCTTGCCTGGAGAATGCAAGGGACAGAGGAGCCTGGTGGGCTGCCATCTATGGGGCTGCACAGAGTCGGACACGACTGAAGCAGCTTAGCAGCAGCAGCAGCAGTATATGGTCTACTGGAAATTTGGTACAAGGATAACGGTTATCCATCTTTATTCTTGATTTAATATTGCAAAATAGGTAATGAAAGAGTTTTTATCCATCAAGGTGTGTTTAGATTCAAAAAACAGAAAATCCAAGAAACAATATCTTAAATCATAAGGCTCTTTCCTGTTTACATAATAAGAAATGCAGAAGCAGGAAGTCTCAAGGTTGGCCTCATGGCTCAAAACATAATCATGAAAAGCTCTTTCTATCTTTCTGCTTCATCTATTTTAATGTGTTGGCTTTTTATTTTCATGTCTTTCCCTCTTGGGTCACAAGATGGCTGACACAGCTTCTTGGATCACATCTATGTTTAAGGGAAGAAAAAAAGAGATGACACCAGCAGCTTTCCTCTTACATCCGTCATTCAGATAAAGTGAGGATAAAAAAGCCTTCCCCAAAATTTCACAGAAGGTTTTCACTTCAGTTCCATTGCCTGGGCAGAGCCACATGACTGTATTTAGTTGCAAATAAGTCTGAAAAAGAAAGGATATGAACAAAATAGGATTTATCATGACAGGCTTACATAAATAACGATTTAATTCCTGGGGTATGGGAGAAAATTACCTCCCTTCAGAGAGATGTCTTTCCACTATTGACCCTAAAATTGAAGTTTTGTTGAGAAGGAAGCAAGGGAAAAATAAGAAAGGGACTTCCTTACTTGCCAGTAATTGTGTCACTTGATAGATTAATAAAAAAGTAGCAGCAGTTATTCAGGACCAGACTACTATTTTTTTAATTTGAATAACAAATGGTTCAGAGTTAACATTGTATAGATTAACATTTTCAGGGATGCCCACTAAGAAGAAAACTTTAGCAAGACTGAGCAGGCAAATAATTAAAAGATATTTGCATTATTTTTATTTATTTTAAACCCTAAATAAATATAGAATGCATTTTATCTCAAATATAGTCACCATTTACATTGAATTGATATCTTAATATTCTTTACATTTTTTTTTTTATTAATTCATCTTGATCTCAGGTGGCCTCAGCCTGCACTGGCTTGAAGTGTGGTTTGGGTTCCCAGCTAGAGATTGAGGCTGGATCATGTCATTGAGAGCACAACACTCTAATCCCTAGACCAGTGGTCAGCGATAAGGGCCCGAACCTTTTGGTTTTTTGGAAAAGAATTTCTACAAAGATGAAAAGTAGTGAAACAAGTAAAGTGTTTATTAGGAGGAAAAGAGTACAGTACTTGTGGAGAACACACAGGATGTCTCAGAGGGAGAGTTCCTGAGGGGTACCCTTACAGCAAATTAAATCATTTATATGGGGCAATTTGTCTGGGTTTCTTTTAGCTAATCATTTTGATTTGACTGATTAAGACTCCAGTTTTGGTATATCTCTTTCCATGTTTGGTCAAGCATCTCTTATCTAAGCTGGATCCTACCAAGGGGCATCTCTTGACATCACTCCCCTTGGACTTCCAAGGAGCCTTTCTGTGCAGGTCTGGTCAGGGAGGCCTCTTGACTTTGAGAGTGAGAAATTTGTGGTCTGGGCAGGGACCAGCCTCCTCTATTAATTGTCCTGTTATTCTCCTTTGGAATTTCAGTCCATAGGGAATGAATCTCCAGTTGCTTTATCCTGGGGTGTGGGGGTGGGCATTTACCTCCTGCCACAGTCTGTTGATGGCCACTTAGGTTGCTTATGCCTTTGACTGTTGTGAATACTTCTGTTGCATATTGCTGCTGTATACAATTCTCTTTGAGTCTCTACTTTCAATTCTTTTGGGTATATAACCAGAAATAGAATTGCTGGATCATATAGTAATTCTATTTTCAATTTTTTGAGGAACTGCCATATTATTTTTATAGTGGCGGTACATTATCTATTCCCACCAAGAGTGCACAAGGGTTCTGATTTCTTTACATGCCAACACAGATTAATTTCTTTTTTTAATCAAAAATTTTTAATTTAGTCTGGATACATCCAGACTAGTGGGTATGAGATAGTATCTATTGTTTTTATTTGTGTGTTCCTAATCATAATTGATATTAAACATCTTTTCATGTGTTTATTAGTTGTTTGTGTCTTCTTTGGAGAAATATCTCTTCAAGTCCTTTGCCCAGTTTTTAAATTGAGGTTTTTTTTTTTTTTTTCTTTTTTGGTAGCTGAGTTGTGAGAATTATTTTCTTTATATAAACTAATCCCAGCTAGAGATTGAGGCTGGATCATGTCATTGAGAGCACAACACTCTAATCCCTAGACCAGTGGTCAGCGATAAGGGCCCGAACCTTTTGGTTTTTTGGAAAAGAATTTCTACAAAGATGAAAAGTAGTGAAACAAGTAAAGTGTTTATTAGGAGGAAAAGAGTACAGTACTTGTGGAGAGACACACAGGATGTCTCAGAGGGAGAGTTCCTGAGGGGTACCCTTACAGCAAATTAAATCATTTATATGGGGCAATTTGTCTGGGTTTCTTTTAGCTAATCATTTTGATTTGACTGATTATTGTTGTTTTGCAGAAATTTTCAATTTTGATGTAGTCCAAGTTATCCTTTTCTTTCTTTCATTGCCTCTTCCTTCAATGTCATATCTAAAATCATTGTCAAATCCAATATTATGAAGCTTTTCTCTTACATTTTCTTCCAAGTATTTCAGAGTTTCAGCTCTTAAATTTCATCCTTTGATACATTTGAGTTAATTTGCATATGGTATAAAGTTTCAACTTCAATATTTTGCATGTGGACTTGAATACATATCCTTTTAAAACTTGGTGAATAAAATAGAAAATGTATGTATATATGCATGTGTGTATATGTGTGTATATATACATATATAGATATATAGCATTTTGAATATTGTAATGTGATGGTTATCTTCACATTTGTATAATTGTCTGAGTTGCATGTTGAACTAATGACTTTTTTTGTGAAATATGATTTTTATTTGAAAGAATGATTGACAGTAAAACTGTCATTATTTAAACTAAGGTTTTGGCAAATATTTTTCTTGGAAATAAATGAAGTGATCTTGCTGGTTGAATGTAAACAACTATGGCAACAATTTCTTGCTAATGATAAAATTCAAACTTTGACATTAATCAGAAATTAGAAACTTTTGAAAAATTTAATTATCTGTCATCCACAAATGGACAGTTTTTCAGCTTGACTTCTTTTTCAAAATTAGTGGTGATATTCACAAATGTATTTTTTGATGTTGTATAATAAAAATGTGTCAACACTTAAAAGATCTCCTTAACTCAGTAAAGCAGTGTTTTTCAAATGACCAACATTTAAATCATACGTGATTGAAAAGCTCATTTGAAGTGCAAATTAGATCAATGGATTTTAGTGAAACAAAATAAAAAAACTGAGTGAGAGAGGTTCAGATTCCACATTGCAGCTAATCTTTAAGAACGAACAATTATTGAGTTTTGGTGTAGTATCAAAGAATATCTGTAATTATCCAAAAATACTAGTAAATTACTCCTATCATTTATAGTATGTGTGTGTTAGTAGCTCAGCTGTGTCTCTTTGTGACCCCATGTACCGTAGCCTGCCAGGCTTCTCTATCCATGGAAGTCTCTAGGCAAGAATACTGGAGTGGGTTGCCATTTCCTTCTATAGGGGGTCTTCCCAACTCAGGGATTGAGCCTGGGTCTCCTGTGTCTTCTGCATTGCAGGCAAATTCTTTACCATCTGAGCCATCAGGGAAGCCCCTCCTATATATCTATGTGAGGTTGGATTTTCATTACAACCTTAAACCACAGTAACACATTATAGCAGATTGAAAAAAGAAGCACATTTGAGAAACTAACCTCCTTGCATTAAGCAAGACATTACAAAGATTTGAGGAAATTAAAACCATGACATTGGAATATCAATACTTCTGTGTTTTTTCAATGAACAAACATAGGAAATACTTATATGTAATAACATTCATACATGTAAATATCTGACCACTATCCCTCTATAATATTTATGCATATATCTATGCTATTGTCTGAATGTTTGGTTCTCCTCAAATTCACAAGCTGGAATCCAGATATCCAACGTGATAGTATAAAAAAAATGGGGTCTTTGAAAGGTGGTTAGGTCATTAGGGTAGAGCACTCATGAATGAGATTATGACTCATAAAAGAGATCCCACAGAGCCCCTTAGCCCTTCTACCAGGTGAGGATATGAGAAGTCTGCGACCCCAAAGAGAGACCTCATTTGACCACGTAGCACTCTAATATCAAATGTCCAGCCCCCAGAACTGTGGGAAATAAATTTCTGTTGTTTCTAAGATACCCAACCTGGGGCATTTTGTTACAGTATACCCAATGTACTAAGACAATCTGTAATAAATGTGTATTATCAGTTTATACCAATACTTACTCTTCTCTTCAAGTACCTCAGAGCTCTTTCCAGCCTTCCCTCTTTCCATTTTTACAAATATCTTTTCTACTAATGAGAACCATGAATCCATTTTTTCTTTAATTTTTTAAATTAATTAATTTATTTTAATTCGAGGCTAATTACTTTACAGTATTGTAGTGGTTTTTGCCATACATTGACATGAATCAGCCATGGATGTACATGTGTTCCCCGCCCTGAAACCCCCTCCCACTTCCCTCCCCGTCCCATCCCTCAGGGTCATGCCAATGCACCAGCCCTGAGCACCCTGTCTCATCACTGAATTTGGACTGGCAATCTATTTCACATATGATAATATACATGTTTCAAAGCTATTCGTTCAAATCATCCCACCCTAGCCTTCTCTCACAGAGTTCAAAATACTGTTCTTTACATCTGTGTCTCTTTTGCTGTATTGCATATAGGGTCATCATTACCAGCTTTCTAAATTTACAACATCCTGTGACTTTAACCCAGATGGCTTTGGTGTTGGGTATTTTAGTGCATTCATTTGATTAGAATGCCTTTGCCATTGTCTCAGTGAACACATATATACCCTCATCCTGAATAACTGTATGAGTAGCTGGCATTTGTTGGGTGCTTTTGACATACCAAAGACAGTGCTAGCTCTTTATTTTGCCCTATTTAATTCTTTTAAAAAATATGGGAGCTTTATCCCCATTTAACAGATTGGGAAATTGAGGATCCAAACAATTAAGGAATTTGACACAGGTTCTAAAGAAGGTCAGAGAAAGTGATGGCACCCCACTCCAGTACTCTTGCCTGGAAAATCCCGTGTACGGAGGAGCCTGGTAGGCTGCAGTCCATGGGATCGCTAAGAGTCGGACACGACTGAGCGACTTCCCTTTCACTTTTCACTTTCATGCATTGGAGAAGGAAATGGCAACCCGCTCCAGTGTTCTTGCCTGGAGAATCCCAGGGATGGGGGAGCCTGATGGGCTTCCATCTATGGGGCCACACAGAGTCGGACACGACTGAAGTGACTTAGCAGGAGCATGTGTTAATATACTGTATTGGTGTTTTTATTTCTGACTTATTTCACTCTGTATAATTGGCTCCAGTTTCATCCACCTCAATAGAACTGATTCAAATGTGTTGTCTTTAATAGCTGAGTAATATTCCATTGTGTATATGTACCACAGCTTTCTTATCCATTCATCTGCTGATGGACATCTAGATTGCTTCCATATCCTGGCTATTGTAAACAGTGCTGCAATGAACATTGGGGTACACGTGTCTCTTTCAATTTTGGTTTCCTCAGTGTGTATGCCCAGCAGTGGGATTGCTGGGTTGTATGGCAGTTCTATTTCCAGTTTTTTAAGGAATCTCCACAGTGGCTGTACTAGTTTGCATTCCCACCAACAGTGTAAGAGGGTTCCCTTTTCTCCAAACCATTTCCAGCATTTATTGTTTGTAGACTTTTGATAGAAGCCATTTTGACCAGCATGAGATGGTACCTCATTGTGGTTTTGATTTGCATTTCTCTAATAATGAGTGATGTTGAGCATCTTTTCATGTGTTTGTTAGCCATCTTATGTCTTCTTTGGGGAAATGTCTGTTTACTTCTTTGGCCCACTTTTTGATTGGGCCATTTATTTTTCTGGAATTGAGCTGCAGGAGATGGTTATATATTTTTGAGATTAATTCTTTGTCAGTTGCTTTATTTGCTATTATTTTCTCCCATTGTGAAGGCTGTCATTTTTTACTTTGCCTAAAGTTTCCTTCATTTTGCAAAAGCTTTTAAGTTTAACTAGGTCCCATTTGCTTATTTTTGATTTTATTTCCGTTACTCTGGGAGGGGGGTCATAGAGGATCCTGCTGTGATTTATGTCGGAGAGTGATATTCCTATGTTTTCCTCTAGGAGTTCAATAGTTTCTGGTCTTATGTTTAGATCTTTAATCCATTTTGAGTTTATTTTTCTGTATGGTGTTAGAAAGTGTTCTAGTTTCATTCTTTTACAAGTGGTTGACCAGTTTTCCAAGCACCACTTGTTAAAGAGATCATATTTTCTCCATTGTATATTCTTGCCTCCTTTGTCAAAGATAAGTTGTCTATAGGTGCGTGGATTTATCTCTGGGCTTTCTATTTTTTTCCATTGATCTATATTTCTGTCTGTGCCATTATCATACTGTCTTGATGACTGTAGCTTTGTAGTATAGTCTATATATATATGTGTTAGCTCTTCTCTAAAGTTTTTAGTAGAATTCATCTGTGAAGCCATCTGGTCCTGGGCTTTTGTTTGTTGTATGATTTCTGATTACAGTTTTGTTTTCTGTGCTTGTGATGGGTCTGTTAAGATTTTCTATTTCTTCCTGGTTCAGTTTTGGAACGTTATACTTTTCTAAGAATATTTCTCTGCCTTTTCATCCTGTTTAGGTTGCTGTGTTTGGGGTGGCCTTTCTGCATGCTGGAAGTTTGTAGTTCCTCCCTGTGAGTGGGGTTGGACAAGTGGCTTGTCAAGGTTTCCTGGTTAGGGAAGCTTGCATCAATGTTCTGGTGGGTGGAGCTGGATCTCTTCTCTCTGGGGTGCAATTAAGTGTTCAGTAGTGAGTTCGAGGTGTCTATGGGTTTGGTGTGACTTTTGGCCACCTATATTTAATGCTCAGGATTATGTTCCTGTGTTGTTGGAGAATTAGCTTGATATGTCTTGCTCTGAAACTTGTTGGCTCTTGAGTGGAGCTTGATTTCAGTGTAGGCTTTTGGATGAGCTCTTGTCGATTAATGTTCCCTAGAGTCAGAAGTTTTCTGGTGTTTTCAAGTTTTAGATTTAAGCATTTGCCTCTGGCTTTCAGTCTTTTTCTTACAGTAGCCTCAAGACTTCTCCATCCATACCACACTGATGATAAAACATCTAGGTTAATGGTGAAAAGATTTTCCACAGTGAGGGACACCCAGAGAAGTTCATAGAGTTACATGGAGAAGATCAGAGGGAAGAGGGAGATAGAGCTGACCAGGAGGAGAAGATGGGGAATGAAACGAGGAAAGAGCAATCTAGCCAGTAATCAATTCCCTATGTGTTCTCTACAGTCTGGAACACTCAGAAAGGTTCACAGAGTTATGTAGAGAAGAGGGAGGAATAAGATAGAGATGAACAGGAGAAGAGGCAGAGTCAAAAGGAGAGAGATCTACCCAATAATCAGTTCCCTAAGTGTTCTCCACAGACCAGAATACCCAAAGACATTCACAGATTTGGGTAGAGAAGAGAAGAGGGAGGGAGGAGATAGAAGTGACCTGGGGGAGAAAAAGGAGAGTCAAAAAGGGGAGCAAGCAATCAAGCCAGTAATCACACTCCTAAGTAAAAATAGGTACTGATGATTGGATTCTTAAAGGTACAAAACTGATAACAAATACCAAAAGTAAAGATTAAAAATCTAGAGTAGAGGTTAGACTCTCAGAAATATAATCTTGAAAAAAAAAACAAAACAAAATAACAAAAATTAGCTTTAAAATATATGAAATTTGCTTTAAAAATAGGGTCTTTTTTTGCAAGTAATAGTATGTTATAAAAATAAAAATGAAAGGAATAATGAACTTAAAAATAGAAAAAAATTAAAAATTAAAAAAATGATAATAGTAAATATATCTAGGAATTTCTCTGGAGCTGTTGGGGGCAGTGTGGGGTCAGTTCAGTTTCAGATAGCTCCTTGTTCCAGCTTTTACTTCTTCTCAAGCTCTATAGGCCCATTCCAATGTAGTCAGTGCTAACTACAGGGTTTTAATCTTTTGCACCTGTCACTTCCAAAGCAGTTCCCTCTTGTTTGTTTATTTTGGCTTCCTCTGTTTCCAAGTCTCTTCAGTGTCTAATTTCTGCCCTGACACAAGGGGGCGAAGGTCATCACTTATTTAGGCTCACTTGTTCAGTTGTGCTATGGGGAGGGAGGAACACTGCAAACAAATATCACTGGCATGTGTGGGGAGTGCACGCAGTGTCTGGGCCACACTGGGTTTGCCCCCATTCACGGCATGTGTACTTTCTCCATCTACACTGCTCAGGCTCCAGGTTGCTCTGCAGGGGAACTATCCAAAGCGGGCCCTGGGTTTTGTGCATTTCTCAGGTCTAAGCTGCTCCTGTTCAGGTTCTTGAGTACTCCACAAAGGCACAGTTGGGCCTGCATTTGTGCCCTTCCCAGGTCTGAGCAGCTCAGGCATCCAGGTGCTTGGTGAGAGCACTCTCCCCAGGTGGGCAGTGCGTCATCACCTCCCTGGTCCCAGCCCCTCAGTTTCCTGGGTGCGCAGTGGGAGCACTGCCTTAGGTGTGCTGTGTATCTCCTCTGGGGAGCTGATCTCTGACTGAGAACATCCTGGCAGATGTCAACCATCCAGGATCCCAGGAAAACTTGGTTAGGAACTGGGAGCCTGCTCCCACTTTGGTGGAGGATGCCATCTCTGGGGCCAAGATTGCCCCTTGCTTTCTGACTCTGCTGTCTCTCACCTGCCTCTCTGCCTCTGGCAGAGGGAGGGGCCAGTCCACAGCTGGCTAGGTCTCCTCAATCCTTTGTTCTGTGTTCGCTCAATCCTTTGTTCTGTGAGTGGGCGAGGTTGTGCCTTATAGCTTTTTACGGGGAAGTTCTCTCTTTGTTTCTTTTCCTCTCTTGCTACCCACAGTTTGGGTTGCTATCTCACCTTGGTTCCCTCAGATTGTCCTCAGGGCATTCAGGCCTGGTCCTTACCCTAAGCATGCAGCCCACGCCTCCCTGTTCAGCTGCTGCTGCTGGTGGACACGAGCTTCTGGGCTACTTCTTCACTGGCAGTTGTGGTTAGGTGTGTAATCTGTGGATTTTTTGTTTTTTTTTTTTTTCCTCCCAGTTATGTTGCCCTCTGAGATTCCAAAACTCCCCCAGACCTGCCAGTGAGAGGGTTTCCTGGTGTTTGAAAACTTCTCCTTCACCACTCCCTCCCTGCAGTGGGTGTCTGTCCCTAATTATTTTGTCTCTCTTTTTATCTTTTATATTTTGTCCTACCTCCTTTCAAAGAGAATAGGCTGCCTTTATGGGTGCCTGGTGTTCTCTGCCAGCATTCAGAAGTTGTTTTGTAAAATTTTCTCAGCGTACAAGTGATCTTTAGATGACTTTGTGGGGGAAAAAGTGGTCTCCTCATCCTATTCCTCCACCATCTTAGGACCATGCCCTCTTTATTATTAATATATTATTTATTTATTCAGTACAACCTAGCTCTCTATCACACTGGCTATGTCCTCCCTATAACCTTGTCTACCATGTAAAAGCAATAGTCTTCTTTCAAACAATTTTCCTTCTGGTGAAAGAAACAGGTAACAAACAAGGAAAAAAATTATATATGTGTGTTGCAGATAGTTACAAGTGTGGGGAAATAAAACAAAGGAAAGTGATAAGAAACTAGATAAATAGGTGATTAAGGAAGCCATATCTAGGGGAATAACTGGCCTAGAGCCCTCTTTTTAAGAAGGAGCCAACCTCCTGAATACCAGGGGTCCTATCAGTGAAGAAGTATGAAATTAGCAAAAAGAATGAGGCAGAGAAGAGTTTATGTGTTAGGTATGCCTAATATAAAAGTATCAGAAGACTTGACTAAGTATCCTAGTCAAACCTAGGTTTCCTTGTGGAGATAACACATAAAGTTTGGAGCATACCACTCCAAATAAAGACAGATATTAGTAAGGATTTGGTGGCTTCTTGCTATCAGAACCAAATCTCTGGGATTCTCTTGAGCATTGGTATGCTGGAGCAGCTTATAAGAGCCAATGGTCAAATTTTCAGAAATTGGTGAGCTGGTCATGAAACAGGCATCATTAAAAATGAAATTTTATGAACCATTACAGAGTAGGTGGTATTTTGTAACCTGCCCTCTGACTTAATACATGACAAATCTTTTAATGTTATTATTTCTTCTACAACACTGTTTCTAAGTCCTCAGAGTATTCCATTATTGAATTCTTTCCCTAAGGAAGTTCAATTAATGACTGAGAAAATCTTAATATTATTTAGTGCACCATTCATGGTCAGCACCCCAGACCACCCTTACTTGGGTTTCATGAGAAAAAGTAGGGGCAGGAGATAATCTGGTTAAATATAGAAATTGTAAGTATTGTCAGGGGAAAAATAGCTATTTCCAGGTTTTGATTATGGTATTCACTTGGTAAAGTATAAGAAAAAAAATAGGAAATATAAGACAATTTTGACACCTTAGCCTTAAGCTTCTGCATTAAAATAAGAGGAAAATAATGTTCATATATCAAGGGAAATAGGTTACAAGCTGAAGCATGAAAGCCTCTTCACACAATCAAATGTACTGCCAAAAAGGAATTAATGGTATTCTACTTATTTTCATTGAAATAAGGTTAGAGACTCTAGCTGTCATAAAAATTTTGCAACTGAAGGCCCAATTGAATTAATTGAACTTTCCCAGGAAGAATTCTAGTTATTGCTTTTCTATTTTTCCAAACTTGTTGCTATTAAATTACTATAGGCATTTACAGTCTGCAAGCATTCTCTGTGGCACTGAAGTTCCCTAGGCTGCTCACTTCCTCCATGAACTTCTATGAGGAAAGTTCTTGGTTTAGCTACATTTAAAAGTTGGAGATGCCATCATGTTAGAGCTTTTTGTTTCCGAAGAAGAATGAGTAAAGGTTTCAGTGTGGAAAATAGGGTGCCTTTTTTTTTCAGATACGTTTTTTTCCATCTTCCATATAAGACTGGTTTAAGGATTGAGTGCTGTCAAACCTGTCAGGGAAGCAAAGACAATTTCTTGGCTATGAGAAGACTGATTTTAAATGCAAACCAGGGGAATAATGGGACATCAAAAATCAAAATGAAAGGAAATATTGCTAATTTCTTTCCACTGACTAAAAGTGAAATTTAAATTAAGGAATCATGTCTGTCCCCTCATCCCCCATCCCCACCACACACACATACCTTTCAATGAGATGTCAAAGTAGGGCAGGCTCTTCATACCAGACAAAAATTGTGCTGGAATTGAGATTTTTCTCCCCTGCTGTAATCAACAAGTAGCCTGAAATAAATACCCTATTTGGAAGCTTGACTGGTAGCTCCAGTTTGCCTTTCAAATTATCTTTTCAGTTTTATTTCCTATAGTTCAGCGTTTTTATTCAAAGAGCTACATTTTTGGTCAGAAAGAGAAATTTAAAGTGGAATCAAATAGTAAAGAATGAGAGAAAGTTCTCCTGTACATATCATTCCAAATGCCAGAATTACAGATGATGTGTTAACCTGTGACATGCTATTCTGTTCTTACATTTTTTGATAAGTCAGGAATTCTAAGAAAAATATAAGTGTGAAAAGCATAGATATTGTTCCCTGAGAGGCCTCCTTCTATCTATCTAGTTGCACTCCAAAGAACATGAGGAGCCTCAGAAATTGCTGCTTTTTTGAAGCACATCTTGACCTTTCCAAAAAGAAAAGACTGGCTACATTTCAAACTCTTTATGTGACTTTTCCAAATAATTTACTATACGCTTATAATGTATCTGTTATTCTTCTAAGCTCTTTATTAATATTGCCTTGTTTATTCTTCACAGCAACTTTATGAAGTAGTGATATTATCTCCTTTTTATAGATGAGAAACTGGAGCTTGAAGAGATTTAGTAATAATGTACAGCTGATAAGCAATAGAATTACAGAAGAACCCATTCTCTTAATCATTACAATTAATTGTTTCCTAACACAAAACATATGGCAAAATGATAGTAAAAAGGCAGCTGCACTACAGTAAATAGAATATATTTTATTTTCACCATCTGATACCTTTGTTTGTAACTTGGTGCAGAGAGGCAGAGATAGGGATAGGTGGAGCCAGGTATACATATTGTGGTTTTTATCTGTTCTGACAACAAATCTGTTTTTGGCAGGTTACACATAAACCAGATTCTTAAGAAAGTTTTGCATACTATAGTGTAATTCATGGAAATAATGCCTCCAATTCTAATACAGACTAGAAACCTACCACTAATCTTCAGATTAGGAAGAAAGAGCCATAATGGAAAATTACAAGAGGATTACCTAAGGAAAATGAATGATAGAATATAACAGGTGAATTGAAAAATTTGACCTGATTTTTGAAATCGTTATTTTGAAAGTATTTAGATGAGATGATTTCTTGAGAAATGCCCTCTGGCAGTATATTGATAAGGCTTTGTGCAATATATTCTACTGCAAAATTCTTAAATGTTTTATTTTTTTGAGTGTTTTAAGTTTTAAAATATTTAATCTACTTCTTACATTTATAAATGTATATGTGGCTTTCCTCACAGGAACTACAGGTTTTTTTTTTTTACTAATATAAGTACTAAAATCATAGATTATTTATATTTACTATGAGAACTTAATGAAAGTGGAAAATATATACATCAGTTCAGTTCAGTCGCTCAGTCGTGTCTGACTCTGCGACCCTGTGAATCGCAGCACGCCAGGCCTCCCTGTCCATCACCAACTCCCGGAGTTCACCCAGACCCACGCCCATTGAGTCTGTGATGCTATCCAGCCATCTCATCCTCGGTCGTCCCCTTCTCCTCCTGCCCCCAATCCCTCCCAGCATCAGAGTCTTTTCCAATGAGTCAACTCTTCGCATGAGGTG
>SJXQ01009783.1:39060-93443 GCA_006408695.1 Aepyceros melampus | reverse complement strand
AAAAAAAAAAAAATCTCAAAGACTGCAAGGAAAGAATCCCTTCAACTCCTTGTTCTCTGGCCCTAACCGTTTCAGTCCCCAGGCTGAGCCTTCAAGCCCGGGAAACACAAGGAGTTACTCATGTTCTCAGATTTGTTGTCTGAACCAGTGTGGACTAGTTCCACTATTTTCTATCTTTCTACCAAAGGAGACTCACCCTTAGATAGCTGACAGAAGACCCTCCCCAGGGCCAGGAGGTCACTGGCTCCCAGGGTTACTTTGGAAATGTCACATTCCATTTTGTCTCCAAATTTCAAGTAAATTCCACCTGCATTTAGGGCTACGTGTTATTTCAGTATGCCCAAGCTTCCAGAGGAGAAGGAAATGGCAACCCACTCGAGTATTCTTGCCTGGGAAATCCTATGGACAGAGGAGCCTGGTGGGCTATAGACCATGGGGTTGCAAAGAGTTGGACGTGGCTTAGTGGCTAAACACACACACACACACACACACACAGCTTCCAGAATAATTGGCTGGAGGAGAGCCAAAGGGCCAAGATGCAGAAAGGCATTCTGTCTGTGCCTAAGGCTAGAGGCCCCAGTGAACCCCGGTCTCCCCCTCTTAACTCCAAAGTGGATGCCAGCTAGCTCTGTACTGAGGCCTGGAGGGGCCAAGCTGGGGTCACAGTGGTAACATAGACAGCTTTGCCCTCAGTGGGGTAGTCAGATCAGTCACGCTGACTGCCCAGTGCAGTCTGGGCTGGCATGGGGGTGGCATAAGCAGAGGGGTCAGACCTCATATGGGGAAGGTACAGGGGACTGTGGGAGTCCACAAAATGTGCCTGCCCCAGCCTGGGAGTAGTGGGGATCAGGGAGGGCTTCCTAGGAGGCAGCATCTCAAGTAACCCTGAGAGAACTACTCTGAGGAGGTGAGGAAAGGACCTAGATTATATCAAAGTTTTGCAACAAAGAGCAGGTAGTCTGAACATTAAAAGATTATTGTTAATGAAAGAAAACCAGATATCCTAAGAAAAGTAATTTAGCACTTTTCTATGTATGGGAAAGTGCAAGAGTCCAGGCTCACTGAGATTGTTCCTTTCATATGCACCTCAGCTATCACAGGGCCAGTATCCCGTGTTTCACATCTTGAGCTCTGCTGGGGCTCACCGTAGAGGGTGGCTGCAGTGTGATGGCTGCTCAGTTCAGTTGCTCAGTCATTTCTGACTCTTTGCAGCCCCATGGATTGCAGCACGCCAGGCTTCCCTGTTCATCACCAACTCCTGGATCTTGCTCAAACTCTTGTCCATCAAGTTGGTGATGCCATCCAACCATCTCATCCTCTGTCATCCCCTTCTCCTCCTGCCTTCAATCTTTCCCAGCATCAGGGTCTTTTCCAATGAATCAGTTCTTTGCCTCAGATGGCCAAAGTACTGGAGTTTCAGCTTTAGCATCCGTCCTTCCAATGAATATTCAGGACTGATTTCCTTTAGGATGGACTGGTTGGATCTCCTTGCAGCCCAAGGGACTCTCAAGAGTCTTTTCCAACACCACAGTTCAAAAGCACTAATCCTTTGGCACTCAGCTTTCTTTATGGTCCACCTCTCACATCCATACATGACCACTGGAAAAACTAGCAGTTTTTGGCTGCTAGATGGCAGGTATTCTTCTCCTTCCTGCATGCCCTTAGGGCTTGCTGGCTCCTATTGGAGGGCTGAAATCGCTGATGACTGTGACACCTTGTTTGCTGATACAACTGATATGGTAGGAGATACTCCATTTCTCACTATAAAAGAATAAAAAAGAAAAAATCTGATAGATTAAAGAAAAATAGAATGAGGATAAAGACAGTGCTTTAAAAAAAAATGAAGTGAGTCTCAGAGGTTTAAAATCAAAGTGTCCACTAAGTTGCTTCTGTCTGGATAATCTGTCCCCTGCCTCTTCCAGAACCTAGAGGCTGCCCACAGTTCTTGGCTCATGGCTACATCAGATGATATCTGCTTCTATTGTTGCAATCTCCATCTCTGACTCTGATCCTTCTGTCACCCCTTATAAGGACCACTGTGATTACAATGGGCCACCAGAAGAATCCAGAATAATCTACCCATCTCAAGATCCTTAATTTAATCACATCTGCAAAGTCTTTTTTAGCAGGTAAGGGGAGCACATTTTGAGTATGAGTGCAGGGGCATCTTTTGGGGAAAGTGAAAGTTGCTCAGTCATGTCCAGCTCTTTGCGACCCCATGGACTGTAGCCCACCAGGCTTCTCTGTCTGTGGAATTCTCCAGGCAAGAATACTGCAGTGGGTTGCCATTTCCTCCTCCAGGGGATTTTCCCAAGCCAGGGATCTAACCCAGGTCTCTTGCATTGCAGGCAAATTCTTTACCTTTTGAGCTACCCTGGGAAGCCCATCTTTTGGGGAGGGGGCTGTTATTCAGCCTCCTGCTCTGAGACAGAGCAGATCCAGAGACCTCAGTCTCTCAGAGAATTCCTTCAGGAATCAAATCATGGGAAGCTAGAACTTCCCTCTGCACTCACTCTCTTCCTCTCTTCAGTTCCTCTGTTGAGTTTATCACCGTTTCTTCTTAAATCAACATTGGGTGTTTACATTTTTATGACTGTGTAATAGAGTTCACAGCTGGGCCATGTAATGACTTATAGCTATATGTTCTTTCTCCTGCAGGTGTTTTTCTTAATATTGATAAAAGCTTTGTCTTTTGTTTGTTTACTTTTCTAAGCACTGGCCAGTATTTGAGCCCCGATTTTGACATAACCAGGAAACTTTCACTGTGATTAAGCATATCAGTGAATCGTCATGAGACTAAAAACTCATGGGTCACTTTGGAAGGATACTGAGGAATAAATTCACTTTTGGAGAAAGTTGATATATATAAAGGGAAGAATCAAGCATTTCTTTTGCTTTTTAAAAATAAAACTGTACTTTGGGGGCTCCCCTTCTCTTAAGCTGAAGATCTTGATTCTTATTTATTTGCTTTATCTTCAGTGTATCATCTATGTCTACTTATGCATCCGAATCATATGGCTGTATCATATTTCATTCATGCTTGTACTATGATTCGTTGTAAGTTAATTTTGGGTGTGGGGTGGAATAAAACTAAGATCATGGCAGCCAGTCCCATCACTTCATAGCAAATAGATGGGGAAACAATGGAAACAGTGACAGACTTCATTTTCTTGGACTCCAAAATCACAGCAACTACAGCCATGAAATTAAAAGATTCCTGCTCCTTGGAAGAAAAGCTATGACAAATCTAGACAGCATATTAAAAAGCAGAGACATTACTTTGCCAACAAAGGTCTGTCTAGTCAAGGCTATGGTTTTTCCGGTGGTCATGTATGGATGTGAGAGTTGGACTGTGAAGAAAGCAGAGCACGGAAGAATTGATGCTTTTGAACTGTGGTGTTGGAGAAGACTCTTGAGAGTCCCTTGGACTGCAAGGACATCCAACTAGTCCATCCTGAAGGAGATCAGTCCTGAATATTCACTGGAAGGATTGATGCTGAAGCTGAAGCTCCAATACTTTGGTCACCTGATGCAAAGTCAGCCTGAGGAGTCACCTGACTCATTGGAAAAGACCCTGATACTGGGAAAGATTAACTGCAGGAGGAGAAGCGGATGACAGAGGATGAGATAGTGACTCAGTGGCATCAGCAACTCAACAGGTATGAGTTTGAACAAATTCCAGGAGACAGTGAAGGACAGGAAAGCCTGGTGTGCTGCAGGCCATGGGGTCGCAGAGTGGGACACAACTCAGGGACCGACGATAACAACGGATGGCATCCAGTCCCGCCATTTCGTGGCAAATTGAGGGGAAAAGTGGAAGCAGTTACATATTTTCTTTTCTTTGCGACCCTATGGACTGTAGCCCCCCAGGCTCCTCCATCCATGGGATTCTCCAGGCAAGAATACTGGAGTGAGTTGCCATTCCCTTCTCCAGAGGATCTTCCCGACCAAGGAATTGCACTTGCATCTCCTGCATTGCAGGCAGATTCTTTACCACTGAGCCACCAGGGAAGAGGCTTGAATGGATAGTCTGTAAGAAAACAAATTGTCAAAAAGATGTTTTCATCTCAGCTTGACAAAAATATTAAATATTCGACCAAAAATAAAGCTTGATGGGATTTTGATTGTGTTCAGAATTCTTTACTCTGCAGATCAGTGGAGAACTGATGCTTCAGCCATCTTGACTCATCTGATTCTTGAACATGACATATCTCTCATTTATTCAGTCTTACTCAGTTACCCTACTAATATCAGGTGGTTTTCAGTGTACAGGTCTTACACATACTTTATCAGATTTATGCCTTAGTCGTTCATGATTTAGATGTGATGGAAAATTATGTATATTTTGTTACAATACATATGAAAAAGTACCCATAACAAGTGAGTATCTGCCCAATGAATTGTTAAAAAGTGAAAATCCAGGTTAAGAGACAGAATGTAGCCTGCATCCCTGACGCCCCTTGACTGCCCCTCCCCATGACTCCTGCCTCTCTCGTCCCAAAGAAAAGCATTTTCCTGACTTTCATAGAATTTTAGTGTGTTTAGCCTTTTACCTACCTCCCAGGGTTTACTTACCTGCCTGTTTTTTTGGGACTTCACATAAATAAAACATTTGGTATATTTACTTTTGTGTCTATTTTCTTTGCTTAAAGTTATGTTCTTTTTTTCTTTTAACTTAAAAAAAATATGATAACAAATTTACAGTTCAGTTCAGTTGCTCAGTTGTGTCTGACTCTTTGAGACCCCATGAATCACAGCATGCCAGGCCTCCCTGTCCATTTTTTATATATATATATATATATATATATATATGTATAATTATTTATATATAAAAATTATTTACCTAGTGGCTCAGCAGTAATGTATCTGCCTGCAATGTAGGAGATATTGGTTCCTAGAAGATCCCCTCGGAGAAGGCATTGGCACCCCACTCCAGTACTCTTGCCTGGAAAATCCCATGGGCAGAGGAGCCTGCTAGGCTGCAGTCCATGGGGTCGCTCAGAGTCGGACACGACTGAGCGACTTCACTTTTACTTCTCACTTTCATGCATTGGAGAAGGAAATGGCAACCCACTCCAGTGTTCTTGCCTGGAGAATCCCAGGGATGAGGGAGCCTGGTGGGCTACCGTCTATGGGGTCGCACAGAGTCGGACACGACTGAAGCGACTTAGCAGCAGTAGCAGCAGCAGCAGAAGATCCCCTGGAGAAGGGCATGGTAATCCACTCCAGTATTCTTGCCTGGAGAATCTCATGGACAGAGGAGCCTGGTGGCTACAGTCCAGAGCATTGCAAACAGTCAAACATGACTGAAGCCATATGTATATATACATATATATATATATGTATATGAATATTGCTCATCCATTACATGAATGAAATAATGTGAAATAATGTCATTTTAAGTAGCATGGATGATTCTACTGATTATCATACTAAGTGAAGTAAAGCAGACAAATACAAATATCATATGATATCATGTACATGTGTAATCTATAAAAGTGATACAAATGAACTTACAAAATGAAATATACTCACAACCATAGAAAGGAAATTATTGTTCCAAAGAGGTTTTGATGGATAAATAAATTAGAAAGACGGGATTAACATATATACACTACTGTATATAAAATAATTAAAAAAAAACACGAAGACTTACTGTTAAGCACAGGGAACCATAATAAATTTTTTTAATAAGCTAAAATGCAAAAGAATCTGAAAAAAGAATATACATATATATAGACTGAATTTCTTTTCCTATACACTTGAATTTAAGACACCATTATAAATTAAGTAACTTCAATTTTTCAAAATCTTAAAGCCTTCATACCTAAGAACGCTTTTAACAAAGGAAAAAAAAAGCAAAACAGAACATATCAATAAAAGAAAAGAATAGATAAATTGGACTTTATTAAAATTAACATTTTGTGCCTCAAAAGATACCATTAACAAAGTAAGAAGATGACCCATGTAATAGAAGAAAATAATTGCAAATCATAAATGTTATAAAGGACTTGTATCCAGCATATATAAGGAATTCTTATAACTTTTTGAAAAGACAATCTGTTTAAAATTTGTCAAAGGATCTGAATAGACACTTCTCCAAGTAAGGTATACAGACAGCTTAACAAGTACATAAAAGGATATTTGATATTATCAGTCATCAGGGAAATGAAACTCAAAATCACAATATAATACCAAATCACACCACCCTAGAAGGGTTATAGAATGGATATAACAAAAAATAACAATAATAAATGTTGATGAGGAAGTGGAAAAAAAATCTCATATATTGTGGTGGGAACAAACATAATATAGTCATTTTTTAACACAGTCTGATTGTTAAACAAACATAAAGTTAATATATGGTCTAGTAATTCTACTTCTAAGTATATACTTCCAAAATACTAAAAAATTATGTTCACATAAACAATTATATATGAATGATCATGGACTTATTATCAATAATCATCAAAAGGTAGAAAAACTAGTTATCAATGAATGAAAGCAGTGTAGGCATGCAATGGAATATTATTATTATTATTCACCCATAAAAAGGAAATAAAGTACTGATACATGCTGCACCATAGATGGAAGTTAAAAAAAATCTCCTAAGTGAAGGAAGTCAGTAACAAAAGAGAACATATTGTGCTTCCATTTATGTAAAATATCCAGAATTAGGATGTCATAGATACAGAAATTATTTAGTTTAGTGGTTGCTAATGTATTTCTGCTTTTGTGTGTGTATGTGTTTGTGTTATGTGTGCATGCAGTATGCTAAATAGATTATAGCTAAAGGTTTCCGGTTTTTTCTTTTTTTTTAGGTGACCAAAATATTTTATGTGGTGATAATTATACACATCTGTGAATATATTTTAACCCACCTGCTTCAAATGGGTGACTTGTGTAGCATGTGAATCAAATGTCAAAAACAACAAAAAAAAGTACATCAAAGAGAGGGAAACAAGATGGTGGAGTATAAGGACCTTGAGCTCACCACCTCATATGACTACACTTAAATCAAAACTAATTACTGAACAACCATCTATAAAAAATATTGGAACTTACAACAAACGATGTTCTAAGTCCAAAGATGGTAGGAGAGGTGCATTTGGAATATAGTCAAGTCCCATAACCTTGGGTGGACAATGAAGAAGCTAGAGAATAATTATATTGCAGAAATTTTGCCAAAGGAGTGAGAGCTCTGAGCCCAGCATCACAACCTAGGAGTCTGGCATCAGGAGGAGGAACTCCAAAAGCATGACGTTTTGAAAGGCACTGAGGATTGATCACAGGTGTTCCACAGGACTGGGGAAACAGAGACTCCACTCTTTGTTGTTGCTCAGTTGCTAAGTCATGTCTGACTTTTTGTGACCCCATGGGCAGTCTTCCCTGTCTTTCACTATCTCCCAGAGTTTGCTCAAGTTCTTGTCCATTGAGTCGGTGATGCCATCTAACCATCTCATTTTCTGTCACCCTCTTTTCTTGCCCTCAACCTTTCCCAGCATCAGAATCTTTTTCAGTGAGTTGGCACACTTCTCATCAGGTAGCTGAAGTATTGGAGTTTCGGCTTAAGCATCAGTCCTTCCAATGAATATTCAGGGTGGATTTCATTTAGGATTAACTGGTTTGATCTCCTTGCAGTCCAAAGGACTCACAAGAGTCTTCTCTAGCACCATAATTCTAAACCATCAATTCTTTGGTCCATTCTTTATGGTCCAAATCTCACATCTTTACATGACTATTGTAAATACCATAGGCTTGACTATATGGATCTTTGTCAGCAAAGTGATATGTTTGCTTTTTAATATGCTTTATAGGTTTGTCATAGGTTTTCTTTCAAGGAGGACCAAGCATCTTTTAATTTCATGGCTGCAGTCACCATCCACAGTGATTTTGGAGCCCAAGAAAATGAACTTTGTCATTGCTTCCACTTTTTCCCTTCTAATTGCCATGAAGTGATGGGACCAGATGCCATGATCTTAGTTTTCTGAATGTTGAGCTTTAAGCCAACTTTTTCACTCTCCTCTTTCCCTTTCATCAGAAGGCCCTTTATTTCTTTTTCACTTTCTTCCATAAGGGGGGTGTCATCTACATATTTCAGGTTATTGATATTTCTCCCGACAATCTTGATTCCAGCTTGTGCTTCATCCAGCCCAGCGTTTCTCATGATGTACTCTGCATAGAAGTTAAATAAGCAGCATGACAACATAAAGCCTTGAGGTGCTCCTTTCCTGATTTGGAATCAGTCTGTTGTTCCAAGTCCAATTCTAACTGTTGCTTCCTGACCTGCATACAGATTTGCTGATTATTTAGAGAAAGGCAAATCAAAACTACAAGAGGTGTCACCTCACACTTGTCAGAATGGCCATCATCGAAGAATTGGTAAATACTGGAGAGGATGTGAAGAAAAGGTAACCCCCTTGTGCTGTTGGTAGGAATGTAAGTTGATACAGCCACATTGGAGAACAGTATGGAGCTTTCTTTAGAAACTAGGAACAAATCTGCCATATGGCCCAGCAATCCTACTAGGGAGCATATACCCTAAGAAAACCCTAATTCAAAAAGACACATTCACACCAATGTTCATTGCAGAACTATTTACAATAGCCAGGACATAGAGGCAAACTTGAGTCAGTGGTACTGAAGTTATACATAATAGAGTAAGTCAGAAAGAGAAAAGCAAATATTATATGTTAATGCATATATGTAACCCACAAAAATGGTACAGATGAACCTATCTGCAGGGTAGAAATAGAGACTCAGACATAGATAATATACTTATGTATACAGAGGGGAAGAAGAGGGTAAGATAATTGAGAAAGTAGCACTGAAATATATGCATTACCATGTATAAAATAGTAAATGGGAAATTGTTGTATACTGCAGGGAGCTCAACACATGCTCTGTGACAACGTAGAGGGGAGGGAGGGTGTGGGTGGTGGGAGAGAGGTTCAAAATGAATTGGACATGTGTATAAGTGTGGCTGATTCATGTTGATGTGTGGCAAAAACCAACACAACCCTAATCGCACCTCAATTGAAAAGAAGAAAAAACTTGACTCTCCAAAACCTATTGGACTCAGTAAAACCACTTCTAAAAGGGAAGTTTCTAGCCATAAACGCCTAACCCAGCAATCAAGAAAAGTATCAAATAAACAACTTAGTCAGTCAGTTCAGTCGCTCAGTCGTGTCTGACTCTTTGTGACCCCATGAATTGCAGCACACCAGGCCTCCATGTCCATCACTATCTCCCCGAGTTTACTCAGACTCACGTTCATCAAGTCAGAGATGCCATCCAGCCATCTCATCCTCTGTCGTCCCCTTCTCCTCCTGCCCCCAATCCCTCCCAACATCACAGTTTTTCCAATGAGTCAACTCTTCACATCAGGTGGCCAAAGTACTGGAGTTTCAGCTTTAGCATCATTCCTTCCAAAGAAATCCCAGGGCTAATCTCCTTCAGAATGGACTGGTTTGATCTCCTTGCAGTCCAAGGGACTCTCAAGAGTCTTCTCCAACACCACAGTTCAAATGCATCAATTCTTTGGCACTCAGCCTTCTTCACAGTCCAACTCTCACATCCATACATGACCACAGGAAAAACCATAGCCTTGACTAGACGGACCTTAGTCGGCAAAGTAATGTCTCTACTTTTGAATATACTATCTAGGTTGGTTATAACTTTTCTTCCAAGGAGTAAGCCTCTTTTAATTTCATGGCTGGAGTCACCATCTGCAGTGATTTTGGAGCCCAGAAAAATAAAGTCTGACACTGTTTCCACTGTTTCCCCATCTATTTCCCATGGATTGATGGGACCGGATGCCATGATCTTCGTTTTCTGAAAGCTAAGCTTTAAGCCAACCTTTTCACTCTCCTCTTTCACTTTCATCAAGAGGCTTTTTAGTCCTCTTCACTTTCTAAGGGTGGTGTCATCTGCATATCTGAGGTTATTGATATTTCTCCCAGCAGTCTTGATTCCAGCTTATGTTTCTTCCTGTCCATCATTTCTCATGATGTACTCTGCATATAAGTTAAATAAGCAGGATGACAATATACAGCCCTGGTGCACTCCTTGTCCTATTTGGAACCAGTCTGTTGTTCCATGTCCAGTTCTAACTGTTACTTCCTGACCTGCATACAGGTTTCTCAAGAGGCAGGTCAGGTGGTCTGGTATTCCCATCTCTCTCAGAATTTTCCACAGTTTATTGTGATCCACACAGTCAAAAGTTTGGCATAGTCAATAAAGCAGAAATAGATGTTTTTCTGGAACTCTCTTGCTTTTTCCATGATCAAGCAGATGTTGGCAATTTGATCTCTGTTTCCTCTGTCTTTTCTAAAACCAGCTTGAAAATCAGGAGTTTCACAGTTCACATATTTCTGAAGCTGGCTTGGAGAATTTTGAGCATTACTTTACTAGCGTGTGAGATGAGTGCAATTGTTCGGTAGTTTGAGCATTCTTTGGCATTGCCTTTCTTTGGGATTGGAATGAAAACTGACTTTTTCCAGTCCTGTGGCCACTGCTGAGATTTCCAAATTTGCTGGCATATTGAGTGCAGCACTTTCACAGCATCATCTTCAGGATTTGAAATAGCTACAATGGAATTCCATCACCTCCACTAGCTTTGTTCATAGTGTTGCTTTCTATGGCCCACTTGACTTCACATTCCAGGATGTCTGGCTCTAGATGAGTGATCACACCATCGTGATTATACGGGTCATGAAGATCTTTTTGTACAGTTCTTCTGTGTATTCTTTCCACCTCTTCTTAATATCTTCTGCTTCTGTTAGGTCCATACCATTTCTGTCCTTTATTGAGCCCATTTTTGCATGAAATGTTCCCTTGGTATCTCTAATTTTCTTGAAGAGATCTCTAGTCTTTCCCCTTCTGTTCTTTTCCTCTATTTCTTTGCATTGATCACTGAAGACAACAACTTAAACTTATATCTAAAGCAACTACAGAAAGAAGAATCAACAAAACTTGAAGCTAGGAGAAGGAAATAAATGATAAAAATCAGAGCAGGAATAAATTAAACAGAGAATCATAAAAAATATAAAAGGTCAATCAAACTAAAAGCTTGTTCTTAGAAAAGATAAACTAAATTGATAGATCTTTAGCCAAACTCACATAAGAAATAAGCATAGGGACCAACCAAATCAATAAATTTATAAACAAAAAGGAAGTTGCTATAAATGACACCACAGAAATATAAAGGATCATAAGAGACTATTACAAGGAACTATATTACCAAAAAAAAAAAAAAAAGGATATCCTAGAAGAAATGGACAAATTCTTAGAAAGATTCAATCTCCCAAGATTGAACCAGAAAAAAATAGAAAATATGAACAGAACAATCACGAGTATTGAAATTGAAACTGATTAAAATTTAACAAACAAAAGTCCAAGACAGATGGCTTTACAGTTACATTCTAACAAAGTGTTAGAAAAGAATTTGCACATATCCTTGTGAAACAATTCCAAAAAAATTGTAGAGAAAAGAACAATTCCAAACTTATTTTATGAGTCCACAATCATACTAATACCAAAACCAGACAAAGATACTTCAAAAATCTACAGGCCAATATCCTTGATTAACATAGACACAAAAGTTGTCAACATAATACTAGCAAATGTATTTAACATGCATTAAAAGGTCATACACCATGATCAAGTGGGATTTATCTCAAGGATGTAAGCATTTTTTTTTCCGTATTTGCAGATCAAAGTGAAAATAGAATAATGAAATCATGTGATCATCACATAGATGCAGAAAAAGCTTTGAATAAACTTCACCATCCATTTATGGTAAAGAAAAGAACTCCAGAAAGTAGGAATAGAAGGTATCTACCTCAAAATAGTAAAGGCCATATATAAGAAACCCATAGCTAACATCACACTCAATAGTGAAAAGCTGAAAGCATCTCCTCTAAAATCAGGAATAGAACAAGGATGCCCATTTTTTTTCACCTTTATTAAACATAGTTTAGAAGTCCTAGCCATAATAATCATAGAAGGAAAATAAATATAAATAATCCAAATTAATAAAGAAGTAAAACTCACTATTTGCAAATGGCATGATACTATAGGTAGAAAACATGAAGATGCTAACAAAAATAATAATAATAATAACAACTAGCCCTCATTAATGGATTTGGTAAAATTGTAAGATACAAAATTAATATACAGAAATCTATTGCATTTCTATACATTAACAATGAAATATCAGAAAAAGAAATTAAGGAAAGAGTCCATTTTACTAGTACATCTGAAAGAATAAAATATCTAAGAATAAACCTAACTAAGGAGACAAAAGAATTATGCTATGAAAACTAAAAGATTCTCATGAAAGAAAATTAAGACGATGCAAACAAATTGAAAGATGTACTGTGTTCTTGGTTTGGAAGAATAAATAACTATACTACCCAAAGCACCAATAGATTGAATGCAATCTCTATTAAATTACTATGGCATTATTTTCACAGAACTTGAAAAAATGTAAAATTTGCATGAAACCATAATAAATCACAAGAAGTCAATGCTAACTGGAGAAAGAATAGAGCTGGAAAAATCAGGATCTCTGAATTCAGATTCTACTACAAAGCTACAGTATGGCACGAAAACAGACATATACCAATGTTGAATGACAGAAAGCCCAGAAATAAACCCATGTATCTACAGTCAATTGTTGTTGTTCAGTCGCCCAGTCATGTCTGACTCTTTGTGACCCCATGGACTGCAGTACACCAGGCCTCCCTGTCTCGCACCACCTCCCGAAGTTTGCCCAAGGTCATGTCCACTTCAAGGGTAATGTTATCCAGCCATCTCATCTTCTGACACCCTCTTCTGCTTCTGCCCTCAATCTTTCCCAGCATCAGAGACTTTTTAATGAGTCAGCTGTTTGCATTAGATGAACAAAATGTTGGAACTTGAGCTTCAGCATCAGTCCTTCCAATGAGTATTTGGGGTTGATTTCCCTTCCAATGAGTATTTGGGGTTGATTTCCCTTGAGATTGACTGGTGTGATCTTGCTGTCCAAGGGACTTTTAGGAGTCTTCCCCAGCACCGAAGTTTGAAGGCATCAATTCTTTGGTGTCGTGCCTTCTTTATGGTACAGCTCTCACAACTGTACATGACCACTGGGAAGACCATAGCCTTGAATATACAGAGCTTTGTTGGTAGAGTAATGTCTCTGCTTTTCAACACCCTGTATAAGTTTTTCATCACTTTTCTACTAAGAAGAAATCATCTTCTGATTTCATGGCTGCAGTCACCATCCTCAGTGATTTTAGAGCCCAAGAAGAGGAAATCTGTCACGACTGTCACCTTTCCCCCTTATTTTTTACATGAAGAAATGGGGTCAGATGCCATGATTCTAGTTTGTTTGTTTGTTTAAATTTAGCTCTAAGCCAGTTCTTTCACTCTCCTCCTTCATCCTCATCAAGAGGCTCTTTATTCCTCTTCACTTCCTGCCATTAAATTGGTATTATCCACACATCTGAGGTTGTTGATATTTCTCCCGCTTCTCTTGATTCTATCTTATAACTCATCCAGCTGGCATTTCTCATAATGTGCTCAGCATATAGTTTAAACAAACAGCATGACAGCAGGCAACTCTGTCATACTCCTTTCTCTATCTTAAACCAGTCAGTTGTTACATACAGGGTTCTAACTGTTGCTTCTTGAACCACATGCAGGTTTCTTACGAGACAAGTAAGATGGTCTAGTATTCCTATCTCTTTAAGAACTTGTCACAGTTTGTTATGATACACACAGTCAAAGGCTTTAGCATAATTGATGAAACCGAGGTGGTTGTTTTTCTGGAATTCCCTTGCCTTCTTTATGATCCACTGAATGTTGGAAATTTGATCTCTGGTTTCTCTTGCTTTTCTGAACCAAGCTTGGACATCTGGAAGTTGTTGGTTCACATAATGCTGAAGCTTAGCATTCAAGATTTTAAGCATGACCTTACTAGCATGTCTCTGATGGCTTAGCTGGTAACGAATCTGCCTGCAATGCAGGAGACCTCAGTTTGATTCCTGGGACAGGAAGATCCCCTGGAGATTGGATAGGATTCATGAGCTGCCTGGTGGCTCAGATGATAAAGAATCCACTTGCAGTGCAGGATACCTGGATTTGATCCATGGGTTGGGAAGATCCCCTGTAGAAGGGAATGAATACACACTCCAGTATTCTTGTCTGGAGAATTTCATGGACTTCAGAGCCTAGCAGGCTACAGTCCATGGGGTCGCAAATAGTCAGACATGACTGAGCAACTTTCACTTCACTTACTAAAATGGGAGATGATTCTAATTGCCAGATGGTAAGCACATTATTGAGAATTGGGATAAAGACTGACCTTTTCCAGCCCTGTGGCCCCTGCTAGGTCTTCCAGATTTGCTGACATATTGAATGCAACAACTTGATGGCATCATTCTTTAGAGTTTGGAATAGTTCTACTGGAATTCTATCACATCACTATCCTTATTAATAACAGTGCTTCCTTAGGCCAACTTTACTTTGCTTTCCAAACTGTCTGGCTCTGGGTGACTGAACACACCATTGTAGTTATCTGATTCATTAAGATGTTTTTTTAGTACACTTCTTCCATGTATTCTTTCCATCCCCTCTTGATCTCTTCAGCATCTACTAAGTCTCTACTTTTTCTGCCCTTTATTTTGTCCATCTTTGGGTGAAATGTTCCCTTGATATCTCCAATCTTCCTGAAAAGATCTCTAGTCTTTCCCCTTCTGTTGTTTTCTTCTAACTTTAAGCACTGTTCGTTGAAGAAGGCCTTCTTGTCTCTCCATGCTATTCTTTGCAATTTTGCATTCAGTTGAATGTACCTTTCCCATTCTCCTTTGCTTTTTGCTTCTCTTCTGTAGCAAAAATGCAGCGTGTTGAAAGTCCAGAAATAAACCCATCTACCTATGGTCAATTAATCTATGCCAAAAGATATAAGAATATACAATGGAGAAAAGACAGTCTCTTCAATAAATGGCATTGGGAATACTGGACACTTACCTGTTAAAGAATGAAACTAGTGCATTCTCTAATATTATATATAAAAACAAATTCAAATGTATTAAATACCTAAATGTAAGACTGTATGCTATAAAACTCCTAAAGGAAAGCACAGAGAGGATATCTTTGACATAAATTACAGAAGTATCTTTTTGTATTTGTCTGCAAGAGTAATGGAAATAAAAACAAAATAAACAAATGGGACTTAATTAAACTTAAGTAATCCAAGTATAACTTACAGTTAATACTAAAAGAAAGAAAACAAAATACTTTTCTTCCCAATATAGGAACAAGACAGGGTATTCATTTTCACCAAATGTATTTAGCATTGTGCTATTGTCTATAGACAAGATAATTAGGCAAGAAAGAAAAATTAAGAAAAAACTTTCCAGTCTAGTAGAAGTAAAACTATTTCTACCTATAGATGATATAATATTGTGTAGAGAAAAATCTTAAAAACAAAACACTAATAATTATTAGTAGCAATAAATGAATTCAGCTACTTTGCAAGATACATTATCAATATATAAAAGTAAGTTGTGTTTCTATACTCTAACAATGAATGTTCCAAAAATGAAATTAATAAAACAATTATATTTAGAATAGTTTCAAGATAGCCAACAGGTACATGCAGAGGTGCCCAACATTACTAATGATCAGAGAAATGCAAACCAAAACCACAATAGATGTCACTTCATACCTGTCAGAATGGCTATCATCAAAAAGAGATTAAAAGTGTTGACAAAAATGTGGAGAAAAGGGAACACTTGGGCAGTGTTTTTAAGAATGCAAATTCATGCAGCCACTAAAGAAAACAGTATAGAGATTTCTACAGAAATTGAAAATATAACTACAATATAATCCAGCATTTAAAATTCTGGATTTATATAAAAAATGTTTTAAAGTATATCAGAGAGAAATCTGTACTCCCATATTTATTACAGTACCATTCACAACAACCAAGGTGTAGAAACAACCTAAGTATCTGTCAACAGATGAATGGATAAAGAAGGTGTGGTATATATGTATAATGGAATATTATTCAACTATGATAAAGAAGAAAATTCTGTCATTTGCCAAATGTGTGGCCCTCAAGGGCATTATGCTAAGTGAAATAAGCCAGACAGATCGTGTTATCCCTTATTGTGAATTCATTAAAAAAAAAGACAAACATGTGAGGTAATGTTAATTAAATAAGTGATG
Source organism: Aepyceros melampus (assembly GCA_006408695.1). Taxonomy (NCBI): domain Eukaryota; kingdom Metazoa; phylum Chordata; class Mammalia; order Artiodactyla; family Bovidae; genus Aepyceros; species Aepyceros melampus. The sequence goes on along the minus strand of SJXQ01009783.1, from coordinate 77,225 downwards.
GGAATACTGGCATAATGTATACATATGTCAAAGAAGAGCAATGCCAAACAATGTTCAAACTACTGAACAGCTGCACTCCTTTCAAATATTCGCAAGGTAATGCTCAAAATCCTTTAAACTAGGCTTCAACATTATGTGAATCAAGAAATTCCAGATGTACAAGCTGGATTTAGAAAAGGTAGAGAAACCAGGGATCAAACTGTCAACATTTGTTGGATCAAAGAAAAAGCAAGAGAATTCTAGAAAAATAATCTACTTATGCTTCATTGACTATGCTAAAGCCCTTCACTGTGTGATCACTACAAACTGTGGAAAATTCTTAAAGATGAGTATATCAGAACACCTCACCTGCCTCCTGAGACACCTTTATGCAGGTCAACAAGCAACAGTTAGAACCAGACATGGAACAAACGACTGGTTCAAAATTGGGAAAGGAGTACATCAAGGCCATATAGTGTCACCTTGCTTATTTAATTTATATGCAGATTACAACATGCAGAATGCCGCACTGAATGAATCATTAACTGGAATTAAGATTGCCAGGAGAAATACCAATAACTTCAGATATGCAAATGATGCCACTCAGATGGCAGAACCCAAAAAGAAACTAAAGAGTCTCTCAATGAAGGTGAAAAAGGAGAGTAAAAAGGCTGGCTCAAAGCTCAACATTGAAAAAATTAACATCATGGCACCCAGTCCCATCACTTCATGGCAGATAGATGGGTAAAACATGGAATCAGTGACAGACTATTTTTGTGGGCTCCAAAATCACTGTGGACAGTGACTGCAACCATGAATTAAAAGATGCTACCTCCTTGGAAGAAAAGCTTTGGCCAACCTAGACAACATATTAAAAAGCAGAGACATCACTTTGCCAAAAAAGGTCTGTACAGTCAAAGGTATGGTTTTTCCATTAGTCATATATAGATCTGAAAGTTGGACCATAAAGAAGGCTGGGGTCTGAATAATTGATGCTTTCAAATTGTGCTGGAGAAGACTCTTGAGAGTCTGATGGATAGCAAGGAGATCCAACCAGTCAACTGTAAAGGAAATCAGTCCTGACTATTTATTGGAAGGACTGATGCTGAAGCTGAAGCTCCAGTACTCTGGCCACCTGATGTGAAATAGTGACTCACTGGAAAAGAACCTTATGCTGGGAAAGATTGAGGGCAGGAGGAGAAGGGGTTAACAGAGGATGAGATTGTTGGATGGCATTACCAACTCAATGAACATGAGTTTGAACAAACTCTGAGAGATAGTGAAGGACAGAGAAGCCTGGCATGCTGCAGTCCATGAAGTCTCAAAGAGTAGAACACACTTAGCTACTGAACAACAAAATACATACATCAAATTATCACAATAAACTCTTCTTTATATACCTTACAATTTTATCTGCCAATTATACCTCAAAAAAAAAAGGTGAAAATATTTACATATCTGAATAGTTTTTAAGTGATCCTAATTGTATCAGTGTGGAGGACACTGTTTTGAATTGCTCTGTCGAAATATCCTGCTTATGATGGCAATAGGAATATTGCCCATTGTCCCAGCTGTCCAATGTCTTGTAGAAATATTTTAACTTATTCTTATGTTATGAATTTACCTATAGTTTTGTTAGCATAAACTCTTTTGGTCCTTTTTCATCTTATTGTTCATGTAGTTATTCTCAGTAGTTTACACAAACATGTTAAAAAGTCAAAAAATCTATAAAACTTAAGCCACATTTCTTGCTTGAAAAGACAATCACTTCCAACTCTGTTAGCTTTTCCTTTTGGTATTTGCCTCTACAAATCTCTAACAAGATCCTTATTTGACCACTTCTTCATTTGATAGTTTTAGGCATACTGACTTCCATTAACATGGTGAATATGTTGGTCTTTGTCACTTCCCTGCTCCGCACTACATATGGATACACCAACAGTTTCATCATATTCTAAATATAGTTATACAATAAATTTTCTAGATCAATATTATGCTTTACATTTTCATTACTATGTAAGCATTATTCAAATGAATTATATTGTTTGCAAAGACTAATTTTTCTTTCTTGCCCTAATTTTCCCTGCTTGACAGCAACATTTTCAAAATTTTCTTCTTTGCTTACTTTTGCAACTAATTATACCAAGATATTCAAAATCTGTGTAAAATATATCTCAATACTTAAGATATTCTTACAACTTTCCTTTCTTAGTATATTGTTGCCTGGAATATCATCATCATCTTTAACCCAGAACACTTTCTTTCTCTGCTGATGCATGATACAAACTTAGGTTTCCATCACCATCTTCCTGGAAATTGTTTTTTATTTGTCTGTAGTGTTAGTCTTTCCATTTCCTAGTATGTCCTAAGGAAGCATGAATGTTATGGGAATTTCTTAAGGACTTTTGATTGCCTGAAAATATCTAAGACAACCTGCACACTTGTTATAGTTTGGTTCCATTGTAAAAATGTTTAATTAATAATTCTGAAACCATTTATCCCTTGCTTTCAGAACTTAGTGTTGTTATCAAACCAATTCTACTTTCCAACTTGCACATGTAACCAATGTTTTTTCTATAAAATAACACTATTGCATTAATAAATGGACACTTTAAATAAGGAATACCATACTATCCAAGGCATTAAGTTATTTTGAAATACTTATTTGGCACTCACCCACCATGGTTTGTCTCATCTCTATTCCTAGAACTGCTATGAACTGAATGCTGGACATCATGATATATTTCTCTAATGTTAAATTTTCACTACTATTTTTTATTTCTGACTTTGCCCCTATATCCTTGAAGACTTTCTCAAATATGTTTTACAACTTTCATTTAAATAAATAATTTATAGATAATTTAAATATATAATTACCACTGAATTTCTAGTTTCCAAGATCTCTTCGCACATTTTTAAGTTTTTTCCTCCCTGTAAATTAACTTTTAAAATCTTATTTTACCTATTTTTATTTAACTGAAAGATAACTGCTTTAGAGGATTTTGTTGTTTTCTGCCAAATATCAACATTAACCAGATATAGGTAAACATATATTCCCTCCCTCTTGAACCTCCCTATGTCCCTCCTCATCCCACCACTCTAGGTGGTACAGAATTCTTTATGAGTTGCCTGAGTCATACAGTAAATTCTCATTGGCTATCAATTTTACAGTCTATACAGTCAGAAAAATCAAGACTAGGAGCTGACTGTGGCTCAGATAATGAACTCCATATTACCAAATTCATATTTAAATTGAAGAAAGTAGGGAAAACCAATAGACCATTCAGGCATGACCTAAGTTAAATCCCTTACGATTATAGATTGGAAGTGAAACATAGATTCAAGGGATTAGATCTGATAGAGAGAGTGCCTAAAGAACTAGGACAGAAGTTCATAACAATGTAAGGAAGCAGTGACCAAAACAATCCTAAAGACAATAAATGCATCTATATATATTTTTTTTGGTATTATTTTTTTTCTTTATTTTACTTTACAATACTGTATTGGTTTTGCCATACATCACAATGAATCTTCCACAGCTGTACATGAGTTAAGTAATCTTGTATATATAAACACTTACTCACCTTCCCAGGATGAGAAATGATTTCTGCTTGGTGAACTGTGATGTAATTTTTCAAAGTTTGACCTCTACAAGTGATGGTATATTGGTTAAAATTATCTGAGGCTTGGAACCTTTTTGGAGTTGTTTGTAAGGCTGAGTTGTAACAATAAATTTGTTAAATGTGAAAAAAAAAACATAATAGAATTGTATTGCATACCTACCAGAATGGTTGACATGTAAAAATTTTAACAATATCAAGAACTAGCTAGAATGTGGAACAATTAGAGGGGGATGTATAAAAAAAAAAAGAAAGAAAGAAAATAAATGCAAAAAAAAAATGGTTGTCTAGGAGGACTAACAAAGAGCTGAGAAAAGAAGAGAAAAAGGCAAAGGAGAAAGGAAAGATATATTCATCTGAATGTAGAGTTCCAAAGAATAGCAAATAGAGATAAGAAAGCTTTCCTAAATGATCAATGCAAAAAAAAAAAAAAAAGAGGAAAACAATAGAATGGGAATGACTAGAGATCTCTTCAAGAAAATTAGATATACTAAGGGTATATTTCATCTAAAGACGGGCATGGCAAGGGAAGAAACAGTATGGACATAACAGAAGTAGAAGATATTAAGAAGAGGAGGCGAGAATACACAGAGGAACTATCCAAAAATATCTTCATGACCTAGATAACGATTATGATGAAATCACTCACCTAGAGACAGACATCCTGGAGTGTGAAGTCAAGTGGGTCTTTGGAAGCAGCACTATGAACAAAGCTAGTGGAGGTGAAGGAATTCCAGTTGAGCTATTTCAAATCCTAACAGAAGATGCTGTTAAAGTGTAACATAAATATGCTAACAAATTTGGAAAACTCAACAGTGGCCACATGAGTGGAAAAGGTCAGTTTCCATTCCCATCTCAAGAGGGGCAGTGCCAAAGAATGTTCAGGCTATGGCACAATTGAAATCACTTCACATGTCAGCAAAGTAATGATCAAAATTCTCCAAGGTAGACTTCAGCACTACGTGAACCATGAACTTCCAGATGTTCAAGCTAAATTTAGAAAAGGCAGAGGAACCAAAGATCAGACTGCCAACATCTCTTGGATCATAGAAAAATCAAGAGAATTCCAGAGGAAAAAAATATAATTCTGCTTCATTGACTATGCTAAAGCCTTTGACTATGTGGATCACAACAAACTGTGGAAAATCCTTAAAGAGATGGGAGTACCAGACAACCTGACCTGCCTCCTAACAAACCTGTATGTAGGTCAAGAAGCAACAGTTAGAACTGCACATAGAACAAGGGATTGGTTCTAAATTGGGTAGGAGCACGTCAAGCTGTATATTGGCACTCTGCTTGTTTAACTTATATGCAGATTCAGTTCAGTTCAGTTCAGAACATGCCCTGACTCTTTGCAACCCCATGGACTGCAGCATGCCAAGCTTCCCTGTCCATCAACTCCCAGAGCTTACTCAGATTCATGTCCATCAAGTTGGTGATGCCATCCAAACATCTCATCCTCTGTCATCTCCTCATCCTCATGCCTTCTATCTTTCCTAACATCAGGGTTTTGTTTTGTTTTGTTTTGTTTTCCAAATGAGTCAGTTCTTCACATTATGTGGCCAACTTATTGGAGTTTCAGCTTCAGGATCAGTCCCTGGAATGAATATTCAGAACTGATTGCCTTTAAGATGGACTGATTGGATCTCTGTGCAGTCGAAGAGACTCTCAAGAGTCTTCTCCAACACCACAGTTCAAAAGCATCGATTCTTTGGTGCTCAGCTTTCTTTATAGTATGGTTTCAGTGTGTCTGCCCTCTGATACCCTCTTGCAACACCTACCATCTTACTTGGGTTTCTCTTACCTGGGTGTAGGTTATCTCTTCATGGCTTCTCCAGCAAAGCACAGCCGATGCTTCTTACCTTGGGCGAGGGGTATCTCCTTACCGCCACTCTTCCTGACCTTCAACATGGGATAGCTTCTCTAGGCCCTCCTGTGCCTGCACAGCCACTGCTACTCGGCTTGCTCCTCCTGGCCACTGGCCCTGGCTACGGGCGTGGGGGGATCCTCCCAGCCTCCTCCCCTGGCCTCGGGCTCTGGGTGGCTCCTCAGGATCACTGCTCCTGGCGTCGGGTGTGAGGTGGTTTCTCCAGGCTGCCCCTGACCTCGGACACCAGGTGTCTCCTCTCGGCCACCCCTGATCTCGGACATGGGATAGCTCCTCCCAACTGCTGCTCCTGACCTCGGACACGGGGTGTCTCCTCCTGGTTGCCACTGGCCTCAGACACGGGGTAGCTCCTCTTGACTGCCACCCCTGATCTCGGAAACAGGGTAGCTCCTCTTGGCATCAATTAGTCACACTAGGACCACAGCCTTGTCTAACTCAATGAAACCAAGCCATGCCTGTGGGGCAGCCCAAGATGGGCGGGTCATGGTTGAGAGGTCTGACAGAATATGGTCCACTGGAAAAGGGAAAGGCAAACCACTTCAGTATTCTTGCCTTGAGAACCCCATGAACAGTATGAAAAGGCAAAATGATAGGATACTGAAGGAGGAACTCCCCAGGTCATTAGGTGCTACTGGAGATCAGTGGAGAAATAACTCCAGAAAGAATGAAGGGATGGAGCCAAAGAAAAAAACAATACCCAGTTGTGGATGTGACGTGATAGAAGCAAGATCTGATGCTGTAAACAGCAATATTGCATAGGAACCTGGAATGTCAGGTCCATGAATCAAGGCAAATTGGAAGTGGTCAAACAAGAGATGGCAAGGGTGAACGTCGACATTCTAGGAATCAGCGAATAAAAATGGACTGGAATGGGTGAATTTAACTCAGATGACCATTATATCTACTACTGCGGGCAGGAATCCCTCAGAAGAAATGGAGTAGCCATCATGGTCAACAAAAGAGTCTTGGAAGTGGTCAAACAAGAGATGGCAAGGGTGAACGTCGACATTCTAGGAATCAGCGAATAAAAATGGACTGGAATGGGTGAATTTAACTCAGATGACCATTATATCTACTGCTGCTGGCAGGAATCCCTTAGAAGAAATGGAGTAGACATCATGGTCAACAAAAGAGTGCAAAATGCAGTACTGGGATGCAATCTCACAAACGACAGAATGATCTCTAATCGTCTCCAATGCAAACCATTCAATATCACCATAATCCAAGTCTGCCCCAACCAGTAATGTTGAAGAACCTGAAGTTGAATGGTTTTATGAAGACCTACAAGACCTTTTAGAACCAACAACCAAAAAAGATATCCTTTTCATTATAGGGGACTGGAATACTAAAGTAGGAAGTCAAGAAACACCTGGAGTACCAGGCAAATTTGGCCTTGGAATACACAATGAAGCAGGGAAAAGACTAATAGAGTTTTGCCAAGAAAATGCACTGGTCATAGCAAACACCCTCTTCCAACAACACANGTTTTACTAGCATTGCTATGTACTGGATATTTATATCTCCTACAATATCATAGATTGAAACCTAATCTTCGATGTGCTGCTATTTGGAGGGGGGACCTTTGGTGAGTGATTGGGTCATGAGGATAGAGTCTTTGTGACTGGGATTAGTACCTTGTGATAGAGACCCCATCACTACTAGCACAGCAATAAGAGAGTGTTAATGAACCAGGAAGTGGGCCCTCACTGGATGTTGAAACTGCTGGTGCCTTAATCTTGGACTTCCCCACCACCAGAAATGTGAGAAATTAATTTTCATTGTTTGTAAGCCACCCACCCAGTTTTTGCTATTTTTATTTAGCAGCCCAAATGGACTAAACACCTTATGCTTTCTTACCTTTACCAGATTCATTTTTGCTTTTCTTCTAGTGAATAGACTTAGTGATGGGACAGTGTATGATTAACCAGGAATATGATTAAGTTTGGCCTGAACATTGCTTTAAAATTTTTTTTTAATTCAGTGTCTCTAAGAATAGTATAATTTTCTTAATGTAGTTTGATTTTAGTTCTAGCAAATCTTAACACATCTAAAGATGAATTAATTTAAATTGATTTATGTAAAAAGCATATGCTGATCATAATTCTAAATGGTAAAGCAGAGCTGTTATGAGACTTCATAGACATGTCATCAAATGGCAGTGTATGATCAGCAGTGACAACACACCTTTAGTCTATATATCCTTCCAAATTGTCTTAGATGCCTTTGACATAATACTAATGTTACAATAATTACAATCACATTCATTCATTTACAGTTGCTTTGTAAAAAATATTCTGAGTTGAACTATTTAATCCAGAGCTCCTGCCACTTAACTTGATTTTGGTTAGGAAAAAGGTAAGACAAAATCAGATGACAGGAAAAAGCCCAGCAGGTTTGCCAACATAAAATGAAGATTTTCTATATTAAAATATCATAAACATTGTCAGTATACAAGCAATATTAAGGGAAATATTCTCAATATAGAAGGCAAATGATTAATATATAAAATTTTCTAAAATAAGCATCTTAACCTGCCTCCTGAGAAACCTGTATACAAGTCAAAAAGCAATAGTTAAAACCCTACATGGAACTACTGATTGGTTCAGAACTGAGAAAGGAGTATAACAGGGCTGTCTGTTGTCTCCCTATTTATTTAACTTACATGCTGAGCACATCATGAGAAATGCCAGATTGGTTGAGTTACAAGCTGAAATCAAGATAGATGGGAGAAACTTCAATGACCTCAGATACGCAAATGATATCACTCCAATGGTAGAAAGCAAAGAGGAAATAAAGAACCTCTTGATGAGAGAGAAGGAGGACAGTGAAAAAATGGCTTAAAATTAAATATTAAAAAAACTAAGATCATGGCATCTGGCCCATTACTTCGTGGCAAATAGAGGGGGAAAAGGTGGAAGAAATAACAGACTTCCTCTTCTTGGACTCTAAGATCACTGTGGATGGCGACTGCAGCCATGAAATCAGAAGACGATTGCTTCTTGGTTGGAAGCTATGGCAAAGCTAGACAGTGTTTTGAAAAGCAGACATTACTCTGCTGACAAAGGTCCATATAGTCAAGGCTATGGTCTCCCCAGTGATCACATATGTTTGTGAGAGCTGGACCATAAGGAAGGCAAATTGATGCCTTCAAACTGTGAGGCTAAGGGAAATCAACCCTGAATACTCATTGGAAGGACTGATGCTGAAGCTCCAGTATTTTGGTCAGCTCATGCAAATACCCACTCATTGGAAAAGTCCCTAATGCTGGGAAAGATGGAGGGCAGAAGGAGAAGAGGGCATCAGAGGATGAGATGCCTGGATGGCATCACCAGTGCAGTGGACATGAATTGGGCAAACTCCTGGAGATGGTGAGGGACAGGGAGGCCTGGTGTGCTGCGGTTCATGAGGTAGCAAAGTGTTAGACATGACTGGGCAACTGAACAACAACAAAATAAAGGAAAGTGAAGTAATTTATTTTTAAAAAAATAAACTATATTTTGTCAGTAAAACAGAATAAGATATTCAAAGCATCAGATTTTAATAAAAATCAAAACAAATTGTCCATCTATCAGATTGAGTCAGACACAACTTAGCAACTGAACAAGGACTGTTAATATATAGTACTGTTGATATTAGTAATATCACTTTATGTAAAACGTTGATCTCTAAACAATAATCCAAATATCTTGCATATATATGAATGTTTACTGCATGTGTATGAATGTTTACAGCAATGTTGTTATAATGACCACATATTACTATTAATATAAATGACCACTTTTGAGGGAATGATAAACTATGATTCACTCATAAAAAATAAAAACTGTGAAATCATTATATATAATTACCAAGAGCAAAGGAATCTAAAATAATGTTCTAGCAAAAGAGATTTTAACAAAAGCAAAATAGTTGCAAAATTATATATAAGAATGTTAAAAACAATTGTTACTGTCTACATACACATAAATGGACAAAAATATTCTGCATATTCATATCAAATTTTTCCTGATTGTTACCTATGAGTTGTTAATTTATGAGATTTTAATTTCTATCATGTATGCTGCTTTAATTCTTATTTTTTTGTTCTTTTTCCATTTATATGCTGTTCTCTTACATTGGTTTAGTCTGAAAGAGATAAAATATAAATGGTTTGACATCAAAATTATTCCAAAATTTATTTTAGGAAATTTTTACCTGGGACAAAAATTTTCATAAAGCTATGTTTTAAAAATTCACTGATGGTAAATAAAATAATTGAATTATTATTAATATTTAGATATGCCATTTCTCCATAAAATAATAGCTGATTCATGTCAATATATGGCAAAAACCACTACAATACTGTAAAATAATTAGTCACCAATTAAAATAAATTAATTAATTTAAAAAATAGTACAGAGAGAAAAAATGTTACACCCTTATAATTGTCATACTATGAATATGTAAATTTCTTAAAATTTATCATGGATTCATCACTTTAGGTGAAATTATCAAAAGAGGTATGAGAGTTTACTATGAATTCTTTTTTTGAGGTATAGTTCATGTACAATATATGTAAATTATAGGTGTACAGTATAGTAATAATTTGTAAAGCTTCTACTCTGTTTGCATTATAAAATATTGGCAATATTCCCTGTGTTTTACAGTAAATCTTTGTACCTTTTTTTTTAAGGTGGAATAGTTTACACCTCTTAATCCCTTACCACTATATTGCCCCTTCCTGCTCCTCACTGGTAACCACTAGTCTGTTCTCTATATCTAAGTTTCTTTTTTTGTTATATTCCCTAGTTTGTTGCATTTTCTAGATTTCATATATAAGTGATATCATACAGTATTTCTCTTTCTCAAACTTATTTTACTTAGTATAATGCCCTCTAAGTCCATCCATCTGCTGCAAATAGCAAAGGTTCAATTTTTTGTGTGTGACTGAGTAGTATTCCATTATCTATATATTCCACATCTTCTTTATCCTCTCACCTGTTGATGAACTCTTAGATAACTTCTATATCTTCATAATTGTAAACAATGCTGTAGTGAACACCAAGGTGAATATATCTTTTCAAATTACTGTTTTTGTTTTTTCCAAATATTTACCCAGGAGTGTCATTGCTGGTCATAATAGTTCTATTTTTAGTTTTTTTGAGAAACTGCCATATGGTTTCCCACATTGGCTGCATCAGTTTCCCACCAACGGTGTCCAAAGATTCCTTTGGTTTCTGTATCCTCACCAACAATTCTTCTTTGTTCTCTTTGGTGACAGTCATTCTAATAGGTGTGAGTTGATGCCTCATTGTGGTTTTGAACTGTATTTTACTGATTAAGGATGTTGAGCATCTTTTAATGTGCCACTTGGCCATCTGCATTTTCCTCTTTGGAAAAACGTCCATTTGAAAATCAGGTTGTTTACGTTTTTGATTTTTAGTTGTATGAGCTGTTTACATATTAATTCTTATCAATGGTAGTTGATGATGGCCTAATGGGATGCTGTGATCATTCAGTAACAAAAACTAAATAAAACTCATAGGTCATTTGTTTTATGAGCAATTGTATCATTAACTCCTGGAACTTTAAATTTCTTAAATTTATTTTTTCATTGGAAGAGAATTGCTTTATAGTGTTGTGATGGTTTCTGCCATACAACAAGACAAATCAGCCATAGTTATACATTTATCCCCTCCCTCTGGAGCCTCCCTCCCCGCCCTCCTCCCACCCCTCTAGATCATTACACAGAACCTGTCTGAATTCGCTGTTATATAGCAACTTTTCACCAGCTGTTTTACATATGGTAGTGTATATATGTTGATGCTTCAATATTGAAATTTATAAAAATAGTCATTGTCAAAGAACTTTAAGGTTTGCTTTGGTTCAGAGAAAAACACTAGATCATTCAGGTATGACCTAAATCAAATCCCTTACCATTATAGATTCAAGAGATTAGATCTGATAGTGCTTGAAGAACTATGGATAGAGGTTCGTGACATTGTACAGGAGGCAGGGATCAAGACCATCCCCAAGAAGCAGAAATGAAAAAAAGGCAAAATGGTTGTCTGAGGAGGTCTTACAAATAGCTGTGAAAAGAAGAGAAGTGAGAGGCAAAGGAGAAAAGGAAAGATATACTCATTTGAATGCAGAGTTCCAAAAAATATCAAGGAGAGATAAGAAAGCCTTCCTCAGTGATGAATGCAAAGAAATAGAGGAAAACAATAGAATGTGGAAGTCTAGAGATCTCTTCAAGAAAATTCGAGATACCAGGGAAACATTTCATGCAAAGATGGGCTCAATAAAGAACAGAAATAGTATGGACCTAACAGAATTAGAAGATATTAAGAAAAGGTGGCAAGAATACACAGAAGAACTATAAAAATAAGATCTTCATGACCCAGATAATCACAGTGGTGTGATCACTCACCTAGAGCCAGACATCCTGGAATGTGAAGTCAAATGGGCCTTAGGAAGCATAACTATGAACAAACCTAGTGGAGGTGATGGAATTCCAGTTGAGCTATTTCAAATATTAAAAGATGATCCTGTGAAAGTGCTGCACTCAATTAGCCAGCAAATTTGGAAAACCCAGCAGTGGCCACAGGACTGGAAAGGTCAGTTTTCATTCCAACCTCAAAAGCATTGGCAAAGAATGCTCAAACTACTGCACACTCATCTTACATGCTAAAAAAGTAATTCTCAAAATTCTCCAAGTCAGGCTTCAACAGTATGTGAACTGTGAACTTCCATATGTTCAAGCTGGATTTAGAAAAGGCAGAGGAATCACAGATCAAATTGCCAACATTTATAGGTTCATCAAAAAAGCAAGAGAGTTCCAGAAAAGCATCTACTTCTGCTTTATTGACTATGCCAAAGCCTTTGTATGGATCACAACAAACTCTGGAAAATTCTTAAAGAGATGGGAATACCAGACCACCTGAGAAATCTGTATGCAGGTCAGGAAGCAACAGTTAGAACTGGACATGGAACAACAGACTGGCTCCAAATAGGGAAAGAAATATGTCAAGGCTACATATTGTCACCCTGCTTATTTAACTTATATGCAGAGTACATCATGAGAAATGCTGGGCTCGATGAAGCACAAGATAGAATCAAGATTGCCAGGAGAAATAACAGTAACCTCAGATAAGCAAATGACACCACTCTTATGGCAGAAAGCAAAAGGAATTAAAGAGCCTCTTGATGTAAATGAAAGAGGAGAGTGAAAAAGTCGGCTTAAAGCTCAACATTCAGAAAACTAAGATCATGGCATCCAGTCCCATCACTTCATGGGAAATAGATGGGGAAAAAGTGGAAACAGTGTCAGACTTCGGTTTTTTTTGGGCTCCAAAATCACTGCAGATGGTGATTGCAGCCATGAAATTAAAAGACATTTACTCCTTGAAGGAAAGTTATGACCAACCTAGATAGCATATTAAAAAGCATAGCCGACAAAGGTCCGTCTAGTCAAGGCTATAGTTTTTCCAGTGGTCATGTATGGATGTGAGTTGGACTGTGAAGAAAGCTGAGCGCTGAAGAATTGATGCTTTTGAACTGTAGTGTTGGAGAAGACTCTTGAAAGTCCCTTGGACTGCAAGGAGATCCAACCAGTCCATCCTAAAGGAAATCATCCCTGGTGATCATTGGAAGGACTGATGCTGAAGCTGAAACTCCAGTAATTTGGCTCCCTGATGCGAAGAACTGATTCATTTGAAAAGACCCTAATGCTGGGAAAGATTGAAGGCGGGAAGAGAAAGGGATGACAGAGGATGAGATGGTTGGCTGGCATCACCAACTCAATGGACATGAGTTTGAATAAACTCCAAGAGTAAATGATGGACAGGGAGGCCTTCCATGCTGCAGTCCATGATGTTGCAGAGATTTACACATGACTGAGCAACTGAACTGACTGACTGACTTGGCTCAGACAGTAAAAAGTCTGCCTGAAATGTGGGAGACCTGGGTTTGATATCTGGATGTGGAAAAATACTCTGGAGAAGGAAATGACAACCCACTCCAGTACTCTTACCTGAAAACATCCCTTGGACGGAGGAGCCTGGCAGGCTATAGTCCATGCATCGCAAAGAGTCAGACATGACTGAGTAACATCACTTTCTTTCTCTTTCATACTCAAGTAGAAAGAAAGTATTTCTAGTGGAGGTTGCAGTCCATGTTTTTTTTTTGCAAACTATATGCTAAACTCAAGAAACCCTCAATGAATTGCATCCCCTTCTATCCCCCAGTTTCTGAACAGACTGAATGGCAATAATAGCTAACATTTTTATAGTTCTTTTAATAGATCAGATAAGAGTCCAAGTTACAGTCATCTTTATTCCTCACAACTGCATGAAGTGACCTGAATTTTATTTTCACTTTACAGGTTAGGAAAGTGAGGAAGAAAGAAGTGGAATAAGTCATCCAGGATCATATTTCTGGTAAGTACTGGTGCTCTTATTTGAATCTGTTATTAGCCTTCAAAGTTTTCTTTCTTCCTTTTTATTTGTTGTATTGTGATTATGTCTGCCTTTGGGCTGTACTTCAGATATCAAGTTTATAAATGAAGAAAATGTTCACAGAGCTGAGATATGAAACCAGGCAGTTTGATTCAGAAGTCAGGCTCTGAACCATTGTTTTCAGAGGATTTTTCACAGATCTACTTTATGCTTACATATACCTATCAATCTGCCTATACTTACATAGAATGTATATGAATATAGGCACTTAATTTGTATAGCATGCACACAAAAATTATTCTTTTCAGAGAAAATATGTATGTGCCTTAAAATTTACATTTTCCCCAAAACTAGCTCATTAAGTCAAATGGAGACTGATTCATGGAGTTTATCTTATTTGTGATGCAGGGCCTGTTTTAAGATTGGTTACTTTGCATCAAACCAGACACTACTTACTATGGCCATCCGGCATCTAAACCAACAGATCCTTTTTTCCCCAAACAGAAATGGAGAATCTTTTATGAAACAACAATGCAATCTATACCCCACTTTTAGGGAGTCAAGTGAGAGTTTTGCCTCTAAGAATCTGTGGTACTGAACACAGCATACTTCTGTCTTATCACTCATGGCCATTGGTCATACACGGTAGGGATTTGTGGTGACAAGAAGGTGGTATGGACAGTCAACCATTTTTCACTTTTACTAAGCTTAAATCTCCCCCATATAAAGTAGACATCAGGATCAAACACTCTACTGTTTGTAATAAGCTTCTGGTAAACAGTAGAATAGTGAGTCCCACTGAAAACACAGATTACCACAAATTAATAATTACCACCAACTCAATGGACAAGGGTTTGAGTCGGTGTGATGGACAGGGAAGCCTGACATGCTGCAGTTCGTGGGGTTGCAAAGAGTTGGACATGACTGAGCAACTGAACTGAACTGATCACCAGTAAAGTGATATTTCTTGAAAGGATGATGAATGTGCAGACCTCATAGGTTCAGGCAGAACAGGAGCATAATCTAAGAGCGAGTCTGAGGAAGCATACCCCTAGGGAGGTAAAACTGAAGAACAAGAGCCCAGGGAATCAAAGGGGAACCAAGGACTCAGTTCACTCTATCAGTTCAGTCCAGTCACTCAGTTGAATCTGACTCTTTGCAATCCCATGAACCACAGCACACCGGGCCTGCTTGTCCATCACCAACTCCCAGAATCCACCCAAACCATGTCCATTGAGTTGGTGATACCATCCAACTATCTCATCCTCTGTCATCCCCTTCTTCTCCTGCCCTCAATCTTTCCCAGCATCAAGGTCTTTTCAAATGAGTCAGCTCTCAAAGTGTTGGAGCTTCAGCTTCAACATCAGTCCTTCTAATGAACTAGTCATCTTTATTCCTCACAACTGCATGAAGTGACCTGAATTTTATTTTCACTTTACAGGTTAGGAAAGTGAGGAAGAAAGAAGTGGAATAAGTCATCCAGGATCATATTTCTGGTAAGTACTGGTGCTCTTATTTGAATCTGTTATTAGCCTTCAAAGTTTTCTTTCTTCCTTTTTATTTGTTGTATTGTGATTATGTCTGCCTTTGGGCTGTACTTCAGATATCAAGTTTATAAATGAAGAAAATGTTCACAGAGCTGAGATATGAAACCAGGCAGTTTGATTCAGAAGTCAGGCTCTGAACCATTGTTTTCAGAGGATTTTTCACAGGATCTACATTTATGCTTACATATACCTATCAATCTGCCTATACTTACATAGAATGTATATGAATATAGGCACTTAATTTGTATAGCATGCACACAAAAATTATTCTTTTCAGAGAAAATATGTATGTGCCTTAAAATTTACATTTTCCCCAAAACTAGCTCATTAAGTCAAATGGAGACTGATTCATGGAGTTTATCTTATTTGTGATGCAGGGCCTGTTTTAAGATTGGTTACTTTGCATCAAACCAGACACTACTTACTATGGCCATCCGGCATCTAAACCAACAGATCCTTTTTTCCCCAAACAGAAATGGAGAATCTTTTATGAAACAACAATGCAATCTATACCCCACTTTTAGGGAGTCAAGTGAGAGTTTTGCCTCTAAGAATCTGTGGTACTGAACACAGCATACTTCTGTCTTATCACTCATGGCCATTGGTCATACACGGTAGGGATTTGTGGTGACAAGAAGGTGGTATGGACAGTCAACCATTTTTCACTTTTACTAAGCTTAAATCTCCCCCATATAAAGTAGACATCAGGATCAAACACTCTACTGTTTGTAATAAGCTTCTGGTAAACAGTAGAATAGTGAGTCCCACTGAAAACACAGATTACCACAAATTAATAATTACCACCAACTCAATGGACAAGGGTTTGAGTCGGTGTGATGGACAGGGAAGCCTGACATGCTGCAGTTCGTGGGGTTGCAAAGAGTTGGACATGACTGAGCAACTGAACTGAACTGATCACCAGTAAAGTGATATTTCTTGAAAGGATGATGAATGTGCAGACCTCATAGGTTCAGGCAGAACAGGAGCATAATCTAAGAGCGAGTCTGAGGAAGCATACCCCTAGGGAGGTAAAACTGAAGAACAAGAGCCCAGGGAATCAAAGGGGAACCAAGGACTCAGTTCACTCTATCAGTTCAGTCCAGTCACTCAGTTGAATCTGACTCTTTGCAATCCCATGAACCACAGCACACCGGGCCTGCTTGTCCATCACCAACTCCCAGAATCCACCCAAACCCATGTCCATTGAGTTGGTGATACCATCCAACTATCTCATCCTCTGTCATCCCCTTCTTCTCCTGCCCTCAATCTTTCCCAGCATCAAGGTCTTTTCAAATGAGTCAGCTCTCAAAGTGTTGGAGCTTCAGCTTCAACATCAGTCCTTCTAATGAACACCCAGGACTGATCTTTAGGATGGACTAGTTGGATCTCCTTTGCAGTTCAAGGGACTCTCAAGAGTCTTCTCCAACACCACAGTTCAAAAGAATCAATTCTTCAGCACTCAGGGTTTCTTTACAGTCCAACTCTCACATCCATACATGAACACTGGAAAAACCATAGCCTTGACTAGATGAACCTTTGTTGGCTGTGCTTTTCAATATGCTATCAAGGTTGGTCATAACTTTCCTTCAAGGAGTAAGCGTCTTTTAATTTCATGGCTGCAATCACCATTTGCAGTGATTTTGGAGCCCAGAAAAATAAAGTCTGACACTGTTTCCACTGTTTCCCCATCTATTTCCCATGAAGTGATGGGACTGGATGCCATGATCTTAGTTTTCTGAATGTTGAGTTTGAAGCCAACTTTTTCACTCTCCTCTTTCACTTTCACCAAGAGGTTCTTTAGTTCTTCTTCACTTTCTGCCATAAGGGTGGTGTCATCTACATATCTGAGGTTATTGATATTTCTTCCAGCAATCTTGATTCCAGCTTGTGCTTCTTCCAGTCCAGCATTTCTCATGATGTATTCTGCATATAAGTTAAATAAGCAGGGTGACAATATACAGCCTTGATGTACTCCTTTTCCTATTTTGAACCAGTCTGTTGTTCCATATCCAGTTCTGTTACCTCCTTACCTGCATACAGAATTCTCAAGAGTCAAGTCAGGTCGTCTGGTATTCCCATCTCTTTCAGAATTTTCCACAGTTTATTGTTATCCACCCAGTCAAAGGCTTTGGCATAGTCAATAAAGCAGAAATAGTTGTTTTTCTGGAACTCTCTTGCTTTTTTGATGATCCAGTGGATGTTAGCAATTTGATCTATGATTCCTCTGCCTTTTCTAAATCCAGCTTGAACATCTGGAAGTTCACGGTTCACATATTGCTAAAGCCTGGCTTGGAGAATTTTAAGCATCACTTTAATAGCATGTGAGATGAGTGCAATTGTGAGGTAGCTTGAGCATTCTTTGGCATTGCCTTTCTTTGGGATTGGAATGAAAACTGACCTTTTCCAGGGCTGTGACCACTTTGCATTTTTCAAATTTGCTGGCATATTGAGTGCAGCACTTTCACAGCATCATTTTGCAGGATTTGAAATAGCTCAACTAGAATTCTATCACCTCTGCTAGCTTTGTTCGTAATGATGCTTCCTAAGAAAAGTTATGACCAACCTAGATAGTATATTCAAAAGCAGAGACATTACTTTGCTGACTAAGGTCCATCTAGTCAAGGCTATGGTTTTTCCTGTGGTCATGTATGGATGTGAGAGTTGGACTGTGAAGAAGGCTGAGTGCCGAAGAATTGATGCTTTTGAACTGTGGTGTTGGAGAAGACTCTTGAGAGTCCCTTGTACTGCAAGGAGATCCAACCAGTCCATTTTGAAGGAGATCAACCCTGTGATTTCTTTGGAAGGAATGATGCTAAAGCTGAAGCTCCAGTACTTTGGCCACCTCATGGGAAGAGTTGACTCATTGGAGAAGACCCTGATGCTGGGAGGGATTGGGGGCAGGAGGAGAAGGGGACGACAGAGGATGAGATGGCTGGATGGCATCACGGACTCGATGGACGTGAGTCTGAGTGAATTCCAGGAGTTGGTGATGGACAGGGAGGCCTGGAGTGCTGCAATTCATGGGGTCGCAAAGAGTCGAACACGACTGAGCGACTGAACTGAACTGAACTGAAGGCCCAGTTTACTTCACATTCCAGGGTGTCTGGCTCTAGGTGAGTGATCACACCATCATGATTATCTGGGTCATGAAGATCTTTTTTGTACAGTTCCTCTGTGTATTTTTGCCCCCTCTTCTTAATACCTTCTGCTTCTGTTAGGTCCCTAAGTTCACCCTATACCTACCTTGAAAGAGTCTGGACAGAGATGTTGAGATGTGAAGAACTACTTTCATTTTTAAATTCAGCATTTTTTGGAAAGACTCATGAGAGTTGAGTGACAATTCTCTAGAACTATAAAAAAACATTCTTAAAAATATTCAAAAAATTTTTGATATAAGAATATTTACATTAAAATCTGGAAATTCTCAGGGCAGAAAGTTTATAATTGGGAAGAGATTATTATAAGCCCTTATGGTGAACTCTGTTATAATATGTTATAATATAACACCATAACAAATTATGGTGAATTCTGTTATAACATGGCTATAAAAATACCCATGATATAGACTGGCATTATTTCTAAAATCTCCTCTTGTTGCATTGGCAATAAAAATTAGACTGTCCACACAGGAGTAAGTGTGAATATTAATGCAAAGTTTAATGCCTTATCCTTTATAAATTGAAAGTAATCAAGACATGAGAAATATGACATATAAAAATAAGCTAAGGATTAGAAACATTGTATATGTAGAGGTTTTAATACATTTATAAGTGAATTACTACAAAATCTGTCAAAGTTTAAATTGACCAAAGTTTATTAGAAGATTTACATATATGCTTGTTATTGTCCTATTTTTAATAGAAAAACTGGTATTAAAGTAAAATCAATAGACTTGTTGCATTAAGGTGAAAAGATATCAGCTACTAATTGGAGAGGTTAAGGTAGATCTAGGTATATATGCATGGAAAAAAGCAGTCTAAAGTAAAATAAGTAAAAAGATAAGTTACAGATTTGTATGTATGTAAGTACATTTGTGTATATTTATGCGTGCAACTGGGGCTTCCCCAGTGACTCAGTGGTAAAAGAATCCCACCTGCCAGTGCAGGAGATGCAGAAGACACAAGTTTGATCCCTGGGTCAGGAAGGTCCCCTGGAGGAGGTAATGGCAACCCACTCCAGTATTCTTGTATGAAAACTCCCCTGAACAGAGGAGCCTGGCAGGCTACAATCTGTAGAGTTGCAAAGAGTAGGATACAACTGAGTGACGAGCACAGACGTATGTCTATAATCGAATATATGGGTTTATGTGTAAGAATGTATGTTAAACTGTATGAAAGGTGTGTATATGTAGACATATGATAACATGCACTTGTTTACAGTTAGAATATTCCTGGAAATATACAAGCAAATGTAAAAATAAATGACTTGAAAGGTGACAATGAAAAATCAGAAGATTTTAAATTTCATTATTCCTGAGTTTAATACCTTTGGAAATTTTTGCCATGCATGCACATATTTTCCCACTGTATCTTAAGGTTACTTTAAAACTTTGTTGCTGTTGTTTACTTCAAGAACTTTATATACTTGATTCCTCTCTGTCACATACGATACGACAGTCACTCAGTCGTGTCCGACTCTTTGCGACCCCATAGATTATAGCCTACCAGGCTCCTCTGTCCATGGGATTTTCCAGGCAAGAGTACTGGAGTGGGTTGCCATTTCCTTCTCCAGCTCTGTCACATACAATAGTAGAATCCTCATTTCTGGTAGAGAAAAGGACTGGATATTAACCTCAGTTCTGTTCAGAGTAGGCTCAATAAACTAGTGAGAATGAAATGGAAAACAGTACAAATGGAAAAACTAGCAATTGAAGTTTAAAACTTCCCAATTCTGACTTCCTAAGGTTTATTTGCTGAAACTTCAAAGGACTACACAGGGGAAAGAGTGATGAGTGTATCTATAAAAGAAAATAATAGAAATGTAACTGGAAAAAAAGAGGACAATTATATTGGGTACCAGAGAGAAAGGGATTTTTAAAAGAATAAACTTTAAAAACAGAAAATAATTATATAAAAATGTCTATCATGGCCCTTAATAGCAGCCCTGGGGAAAGCAGATACCAGTGGCAAAGGCTGTTAAAGCTGATCTCATCAGGTTGATCAGAAAGCTCATGTTTCTAGGAAGAAATGCAACTCACAGCTGTAATTTCTGCTTCCATAACTACTCTACTTCAGACAGAATGGAAAAGTCACTGTTAGGCCTATTCAAGTCATTCCTTCTCTGCCTTAGGGTCCTATATTGTGCAAAAGGAACATAAAAGAAATTTTGTCTACCTGTCCACTAGACCATTAACCTTTCAATCACAATGTTACATTTAAGAAGCAGGGTGCAAAAAAAATATGAAACATATAAAAAGCAAAACTACATAATTCTATGCATTCATGTGAATATGAACAAGAGAATACACAGAAAATGATCTAGAAGTTTAGACATTAAATTCCTCATTATTACCTGTTGAGTTAGGGAAATGAGATTGTGTATTAGATATGGAGAGATATTAATTTATCTGTTTTTGAGTTTTAATGATAAGATTTTATCATGATTTTAGATGGTATTTTTAAAAGTGAATAAAAAGGATAGATGAATATGTTCATGATATTAGAGATAGCTAGACAGATATACTGAAAGAAAGAAAAGTATGATCTACTAAATTTAAGATTTTATCTGGTATTTTTAATTTAGATTTTAATTTTGAAGAACTCTTACCTTTTGAGAAGCAAAATAAAATGTGTTATGGTTTTATTTCCCATGCCAGTATAGCCACTTTCTTTGATCCTTAAGCCTAAAGAAGATAGGTGAGTTTATCTACTCTGCAAATCACATTTCTTTGTGTTGAGCTACAGTTGATGCTGCAGAGAGAGAATTAGCAACTATCAATAAATCATTACATATATAGTAATTTATATATTTCAATCCAGCCTCTTGTTAATCAAGTTAGTACTTTTTCTCCATCTGTTGTCTGTCTTAGTTCTCAATTGGTTCAAAACTCAGGGAGGAAGAGAGGTGTGGATTAGTGATCCTCTTTCAAATATTTCACATTTCGTAAAGTATAAGAATGCATGTTTTGTCTCCATGGAAAATAAATTACAATTAATACTATTTTGAATAACAAATATAGCCTCAATAAATTCCCCTAAATAAGACAGCAGTTATTCACATTCTCTGACTAAAATGAAATAACTCTAGAAATTAAGATTGCATTTAAAATTAAAATATACCAAAGAAATTTTGAAAATAAAAGAATTTCCCTAATAAGGAAAGTATTTTTGAAAAATTAATGTTTGTCATAGGCAAAAAAAAATTTGAATCAGTGAATTAAAAAATCTTAAAAGAGCAAGCTTTTATCATTTCCAGAAAAATTCGTGCATCCTAAGTATTCAGAATTGATATTAATATGTTTATCAGATAAATCACAGAACAGTTTATTATAAACTCAGTATCCAAAAGAAGAGAGAGAAGACAGAGTCCTTATCTTAAAGTTATTACTTTTCTAAGGTCTCTTTTCCAAAGTTGTTTGGAATTAGCAAGGCAACAGAATATCAAAAGATTTTTAAAAAGTTTAACTGGCTAAGATTTGTCAAGGCACTTATCTCACCAAATAGTATTCTGATCTCTTTGTTATTCATTGTACTTCCTTAAACCTAGTTTCTGTTATACACATGTGAAACCATTTCTGCTTCGAAGTCAAGTCTGTACTCCTAGCAGAAAGCTATAATTGGAAGTGGTCTGTTAAAGTGGTTCTTTAAAGGCAGAGGACTTGTCTTTTGCTTATGTCCATGATTTCTCGAGTGTTGGATATTGTATCAGTCAGATTTCCAACATGACCCTCAAACTGAGTAACTGCAGGAAAATTTAATACAGAGACTGTTTTACAGAAATGTGGGCAGGACAAGAAATGAGGAAAACACAGGTAGTATTGGAGTGTCCTAGTGCTAGCAACTCTGGACCAATAACATACTGAGGCTCAAGTGTTGATCCGGGAATCCCACAGAATCACTCAGAGACCTACCATGTCATGCCACAGAAGAGACCCAAGGTCTTCCTTATCCTCTTCCCTCTTTTGGCGCTTCTGCCAGTGCTCTTTATTCTCTAGTCTTAACTGAAGCACAAAGGATCTCCTTGGAGAAGTACGTAGAGGTCAGCCTCCCAGGGCATAAAAGCTGAAGAGAGAAGATTGAACATGTATCTAGAGGGACAAATAAAATTAACCTGGCTCAGATCTCATGAAAGAGAGGGAACATGTCAAAGGGCATTTGGCATCAACACTAAGCTCAGAACTAACAGGCCTATAATGTTTCATCTTTGGAAGAGCATACCAATTCCTTGGCAAGAAGATAAGGTCGTGAGGACACTGATAATATTGAACCAGTGATAAAGTTCAAGGTTTTGCATTATATTTGGTTTTCTCGGTAAGCCATACTGAGAAAAATGTTAGCATCGTAATAAAACAGATTCACAACTGAGTCAGGCAATTTAAGCATGCCTTTCACCTTACCCAAGAGAAAACCTTAAAGAAGCACAATGTGAAAACAAAAATGTGACATCCAAACAAGATCTTACAACACACACGACCGGAGGAGGCAACTATTTCATGTGCCTCAGGCTAACCTCCTCCCCTGCAGTTATAGGAATTGCTGTATGTCAGAATGGTGGCACTATGCTTCCTTTTTAAAAGAGAAGTTCCTTATAGACTTCATCAGTTTTGGATTCAGTATGAGGTTGCTTAGATTATGCAATGAATTTCAGATTGCATTGTATAAATTGATTTAAGGGATTAAGAAATATGTTAATTGGAAAGTATTAATAGGCTTTAAGATTGCCAGGAGAAATATCAATAACCTCAGATATGCAGATGACACCACCCTTATGGCAGAAAGTGAAGAGGAACTAAAAAGCCTCTAGATGAAAGTGAAAGAGGAGAGTGAAAAAGTTGGCTTAAAGCTCAACATTCAGAAAATTAAGATCATGTCATCAGGTCCCATCACTCCATGGGAAATAGATGGGGAAACAGTGGAAACAGTGTCAGACTTCGTCTTTTTTTGGGCTCCAAAATCACTGCAGATGGTGACTGCAGCCATGAAATTAAAAGACACTTACTCCTTGGAAGAAAAGTTATGACCAACCTAGATAGTATATTCAAAAGCAGAGACATTACTTTGCTGACTAAGGTCCGTCTAGTCAAGGCTATGGTTTTTCCAGTAGTCATGTGATGTATGTGAGAGTTGGACTGTGAAGAAGGCTGAGCGCAGAAGAATTGATGCTTTTGAACTGTGTTGTTGGAGAAGACTCTTGAGGTCCCTTGGACTGCAAGGAGATCTAACCAGTCCATTCTGAAGGAGATCAACCCTGGGATTTCTTTGGAAGAAATGATGCTAAAGCTGAAGCTCCAGTACTTTGGCCACCTCATGCAAAAAGTTGACTCATTGGAAAAGAGTCTGATGCTGGGAGGGATTAGGGGCAGGAGGAGAAGGGGACGACCAAGGATGAGATGGCTGGATGGCGTCACTGACTTGATGGACGCGAGTCTGAGTGAACTCCGGGAGTTGGTGATGGACAGGGAGGCCTGGTGTGCTGTGATTCATGGACTCGCAAAGAGTTGGACACGACTGAGCGACTGAACTGAATAGGCTTTATCACTCTAAATAAGGTAAGCATTATGACAATAATAATGAAATTCCCTGCTTGTTGGAGTGTATCTGGGGTCAGAATAAAGACCCCATTTCTGATCTAATCAGAGATGTGATCCATTTGAGAGTTGTCCTGCTCTACTAGAGTTGACAGTTTCATCCAAACCAAGAATGACTACAATCGTATATTTTGGACAAAATTCAGGGGAAAGCTGTGGAGATAAGGTGAACTAGTGTGGTATATATTTTGTTTGATGAGATGATGTTTGAGATTCAACTGGAAATCCGCTATTTTCTACATCATCTACAGTAAACACTGGGAAATGAATATAATTAAAGACGGGCTACCAAGACAGTTAAGTAATAATCCAAGAGAAGACATTAATAATACTATATAAAACATAAAAATAAAAAAGCATTTTTTTCATTTTTTACTTAAAAATATATCTGTTGTGTACTAGACACTGTGTTAGGCACTGAGAATACAAAATAAACAAGGCAGACAGGAATCTGACCCAGTGGAGTTTACACTCAAGTCCCCAAAACAGATAATGAGTAAATAAAACAGATGGATAATAGAATATAAATAATGACATGTAATATGAAGCAAAATAAAGTAGGATAAGGATATAAACCTTATATCAAAGCTATAGTTTCTCCAGTAGTCATGTTGGACTATAAAGAAAGCTAGTGCTGAAGAATTGATGCTTTTGAACTGTGGTGTTGGAGAAGATTCTTGAGAGTCCCTTGGACTGCAAGAAGGTCAAACCAGTCAATCCTAAAGGAAATCAGTCCTGAATATTCACTGGAAGGACTGATGCTGAAGCTGAAGCTCCAATAATTTGGCCACCTGATGCAAAGAACTGACTCTTTGGAAAAGACCCTGATGCTGAAGGCGGGAGGAGAAGGAGATGACAGAGGATGAGATGGCTGGATGGCATCACTGACTCAATGGACATGGGTTTGAATAAGCTCCGGGAGTTGGTGATAGACAGGGAAGCCTGGCGTGCTGCAGTCCATGGGGTGGCAAAGAGTCAGACACAACTGAGCAACTGAACTGAAGGATATAAAGTCACTGGAAATTCTGTTTCACATAATGTTTCAAGAAGCTGACATTTGAACATGAACTTGAATTAAGTCTGAGAGCCAATTATGCAAATATCTGAGGGAAGACCATCCCAGATCAAGGAAACATTAGGACAAAGATCTTGAAATGGATTGATAATTGGCATGTTTGATAAACAGCAAGGCGTCCACTGTATCTAAGCATGGGAGAGAAACCGGGATTGATAGAGTAGTAGTCAGGAGCCAAAACATATAGAACTGTTCAGGCAACGGGAAAGGGTTTGAATTTTTTTTTTCTAAATGTGGAGTGATTTGGTATAAAACAAGGAGATGATTTGAGAAAACAAAACAAAACAACAACAACAAAAAAAAGCAGTAGTCACTCTGTATTGTTTTGAAAGGAAAAGGGAGGAAGATTGATTCAGGGAGACCAGTTAGGGCATGACTGATGCACTTTAGATGAGAGATGATGATGCTCTTGCATGCCCTTAGAATCTGTAGCCTTCCTATCAGTACTCCTTCCATGTATTAGTTTTATATCTGTTTTGAAATCAAAACTCTGTTCCCTTCTATAGTTCTCAAATAATCATACAGCTTTTTCACTTAGACATTAGAGAGCCAGTTGAAACACTGGGTCTAGAAAACATATAAAACCTAAATGTGATTTGACATCTGCAATAAGTCTCTGATGGTTTCTCTTATTACTTGCCAAAACATTCCCCAATTACTACTTTGCATTTTCTTCATAAGACTCAGCATCATCTTCTGTCATCTCTAGACCAGCTGTTCTGATTGTGAAACTTCAAATAGTTTCTCTAATCACCAACTCCCATGACTGTGTTTTAAGTTCTGAAAACAACCTGGGATAAATTTAGAAATCAAGAACAAAGCACATATGAGTCTGTAGATTTAACAGCTTGTGGCTTTTAATGGCATCTGTCATCATATCTTTGAAAAGCTATTTATCACCACAGTTCCCTACTGTACTGTTTTGAAAGAGTGGCCTTTTTATCTTCTTCACCCAAACATTTCATGTAAGCAAAATCACTAGGATGAGAATAGGAATATAATATTTGTTAAACAACTGATTTCTGTGTGCATTGGAAAAAAGTAAAGGTTTCTGGCATCAGATATTCAGATAAAAGTAAACTCGAGATTTCTTCCGATACTTAAAAATATTTATATCCAACATTACCAGGTCACATACCACAGTAGACTTTTTTCAGCTTCACACAAGCATGAACGTCACGTGATACCTCAGAACAGAGTGGCTGGTGAGATTAAAAGGGTTCATATTAATGGTTTATTCTGTGCCATTGGGTATGAGCATCATCTATATGGGTTACAGTTATGTTATTTGAGAAATTAGAAATTTCAATTAAACATATTTAAGCTTCCTTTGGAGTATGAACACATATATGTTTTTGAGCAATAAGCAAATACATGTTTTTGAGCAATAAAGTAGAGATCTTATCAATATTTCATTGGATGCTTCCAGGTTTAGTTCCCCAACAAAATGATGGAATGAATCACTAAGGAAAAGGATAGATTAGATCTTTAGTCCTACTGATTCAGTATAATCCATTAGCAAGAGATAATTTTACTTCTGAAGTGCTTATTAGTAACACACAATACCAAGTAATTTAGCTTGTAATTTTTAATATTTGCACAATGGGATTCTGTCCTATACTTTTAGAAAAATAAATCATCATTTTTACACATTTTAAGGACATAAGTCTGGCAAGATTTTCTTTACAATACGTGATTTTTTTTCTCCCACCTGCATTAATAATAGTTTTCCTCTCCTCTTTTTTTATTTTCCCCAGCATCACCCCAGTGTTCTCTAGAGGTCAAAGTTAGTTTGGTAGCAGTAGATTATAAAGCAAGCTGATGTCATCATGAGGTTGTTATTGGGCTCAAAATCTTGCCTGTCTGTGGACACATTTCTTTGTCAGGGTACTACCATCTCTTTCTCCACACACTCTGAAATGAACAAGGGAATTCTGTGAAATATAACATACTGTCACTTACTACCCTTTCACATTATATTCACTTTGTAGAAAGTACTGGCCACATCAATTTACAATATGAATAAACTCCATATAGTGATTAATACAGCAGTAGGACAAACAAGGTATTCTGTTCAACCCTTCAGGCAGCTAAACTGGTGAAGGCAAGTATAGACATGAGCACTAGCAGAGAACTGAGTTATTTCTATAATTTTAGAAATAGTGAGCTCAGTTTCTTTTTTTTTTTCCAAGGAAAGAATAAATCATCTGTTAGTCATAGGCATAAATGTGTGCAGGTCAAAATTAACTTTCTAAAGCTTCACCCTACATACCCTGGGGGGGAAAAAGTAGAGGACCAATTGAGACAGCGTAAATGATACATGTGTTACTATCCATTTCCAATGGCAAAATATATCAATAAGTTATTCACATAGCAGCCTCTCTTCACTTTCTTTTATCTGGTTAAATACAGCAATGGATGCTTTGTTTAAAAAGGTTTTGTTTGGTTTTTCCTTAATCAGGAAGACTTTCTTCTTCTTTTCATTACATTTGGACACTGTCATGTTTTTACACAAGAATGTGAAAAATACCCTTATTAAATTAGTTCACAAATCAGACGTATAAAGTAATAGCATAGAGGGGATATCACCTCTGTAAGTTGCCTTGATTTAGAGTTACCAGATTTTATGGTGATTTCTATGTTAACTTCAGGTTTCAGCTGTCAATTTTACATTGCCTCTCTTCCCTGTACATATTACACCTGGTAAAGCAGAGTGCCAATTATTTTGTACTATAGCTTGTTAGAATTTAGTAAACCTTAAGTATAGATGAAATAGGAGAAATGAGGATTTATGTGATTTATAATAGGTTTTAAGAAAAACATACCTAGACATTTATTAAAGTAGGTTTATCTGCCTGCATATCTTACTTGAATTGCCATACTGTTTACAGAAACCACTGAAATTAGTTCATTTAGTCTTAAGGCTCATGAAATAATTTGATATAACTTGATTTAGTGAGAAAATGCATGTACTATTTGCTGTCTCTTACTTATTAATGTGTTTGCTTTTATTTGGCTAGGTTTTTTTTTTTTAAACTGAAAACTATTTGATGTGTATATGTGTTTTATTGATACTTGATATTGTGATGTTTCTTTTAATATTTAACCAGAATCATATTTTAATTCTATCAGATAAATATATTTATGCCTTTATTTGTATGGGTTATTGATGCATCTATGTGAATTTAAAAAAAAAATTTCTGTAAGTTTATTTTGTCTGCCAGCTAATATACTGCTCCAAATTGTTTTTTAGATGTTCATCTTTTTTTCAAGGGTAAAATGAGCCTGAAATAAATATCTTAAATATTAAGATATTCATGTAGCTCTTCTAATTGTCTAATTGGAGGGTCTTCCAGGCTCTAACAATTTTGTCTATAGCCTCTTCTGTCAGTCTTAAAAAGAAACTCAATCCATTTATCTTAGCAAATATTAATTTCAAAATCAATGATAATCATTCGATGGCTCAAATCTCAGTGTTCACTACCACCAAACTGTTAGTTTTTCTAGTTTATAAAATGTTTTGAATTTACCTGAATTAAAAGAAGCATTTTGAAAAGAGAAAGATATGTGTACATAAAATGTGTACATAAAATGTGTACATAAAATGGGATGTTCAGGGATACATTTTTGAAATGTTCTTTACCTTGGAGTGGCCTCAGGTGTGCCACTCCTATTTTATACCCCTTGCTATACATGTTGAACTGCTCACTTTTTCCTCTTTTTATTGTACTCTCAGGTGGCCCAGCTCTCTGAAGTTTGCATGATTTATATTCTCCTCAACATTTATCTCTATGGGCACTGCTATACATAAACCCCCTCATTCCTAACCATGGTGCCAAACTGCAGATTTATGTTGGATTTAAGTGCAATACTAAAAGCACCTTTATGTATATGTTCATATGACCATAACTTTAGAACCAAACCGCAATATATGTGTTGTCACAAAAATAAAGATTTTTTTAATAAGTAAAAACATATTTAATATAAGGATTATTTTTGAATAGCCAAAAGAAAAAGGATTTTTGTACTAAGTTGAATGTAAATCCTAGGGTCCAATCTGGGTAATATTTAGTTTCTTAATGTAGAAATACAAACTCAATTCTAATAATATTCTTTCATTACATTTTTATATCACTTAGACTCAAAGTGAATTATCAAACATTTAAAAGACTTTTCATTAGGGTAGATTTTTAACTTACTTTTGCTATAGTTTTTTAATGAATCATCAACTTATTTTTTACATCTCAAGTTATAACTAGAATCTTTAGAAATAACAATATTCTAAAAATTGATTAGATGCCCTTTACCACCCATGGCCTAGCAGTTCAAGATGGTCATCATTGGATGAAACAGGTTCCCAGTGGCCATAAACTGGAGATAAATTAGAACTCAGAAACCATTTTATTTTTAACATAATTTGATCTCAAAAGGGTAATCTTAATGAGAGTATTAAAATGATTCTTAAGACAATTCCAATTAATTTACCATGTGAGCTGGAGGCGAATGAACTATGCTAACATGAAGTTAAAAAATTGGAGTTAATATAGCAAAAATTGTCATACCAAAAGCAATTATTATATTTTCAACAGAAATATATTAGAAAACCTCAAGTGACTTAGTGTGTACAACTATGGGACACACTTTTAATAATCAGAAATATGAGCCAGATTGCTTTTAAAATTAGTATTTATTTGAAATAAATGTGTTATTAGATAAAACTGGTTAAAAGCTCTATCCCTGAAATGACTATTTTTTAAAAAATTATTTCTTGACAATTTAAGACTTGTCCTACACCTCAAGAGCAAACTCATTTAATATTTAGCTATTTTATTTGGTAATTATCTCCTAGGCCAAAAGAATATGAATATACTGTTGTATCAGTTTAAACCTTAACTGTCAGCTTCTTTTGTAAGGTTTTATCATTTTGACTCAATTTTACTCTCTATTTTCCTATCACTATAATTATGCCTCAGTTTTTATTTTAAAACATTTAGGTTTTCCATCATAACTTTTTAAATATTGTTCATTGCTGAGTCTAGGAGATTATCTGATTATATTTCCTTCCTCTGCTTTTCTTCTTTTTAAACTGGAGTTAAAAATTGTCCCTCTTTTGATTTGGTTTACTTTCAGCCTATGAATATCACCCCAAAAAAGCTCTATAAAATGCCTCAATAATTTTTTCATATGATCATGATTTTTTATCTGATTTTCAAGCATATTTTATCTTCTGAACACCTGACTTGCTGACATTTGACCTTCTACTAAAACACAGAGTCTCTGTGTTCTCTAGGCCTCATATACAACTATCATATGGATACTTCCTTTTTTGCCAGAGTCTTGGGAATTTTTTTCATCTGTCTGCTATATGAGATCTCCTATTTCCTTGTTCACAGTTCTATCTTGGTTCATTTCCTTGTTTTGACAGAAATTATCCTTAGGTAGCTTCCTACAAAATAGACAGCCTAGTCGAATACTCTGTGCTTTGAAAGTCTAAAAATATTCTTTTCTGCTATGGATTAGGTAGTCTGAAGGGATGATGCATTTTACATTGTAAGTAGATTTTTACTGAGAATTTGGAAAACATTGTTCAAGGTTCTTCTTTCTTCTGCCACACTCGAGAATCAGTGGAAAAGAATCCGCCTTCCAATACAGGAAACGCTGGAGATGCAGATTCCATCGCTGGGTCAAGGATCCCCTGGAGAAGGAAATGGCAACCCACTCCAGTATTCCTGCCTGGAAAATTCCTTGGACAGAAGTGCTCTGGCGTCGCAAAGAGTTGGACATGACTGAGCTATTGAGCAAGCACGAGCTCGCTCACACACACACACACACACACACATTCTGATTCACCATCCTTTGTATTGGGCCACCTTTTTCTGAAATAGTTTGGTGTTTGTCTCATATCAACCCCCTTACTGAGGGATGGTGGCACACTCCAGGGCTACAGAGATGTTTGAATATATGACCTCTGACACTGAGAAGAGGAGATTAACACAGTTCTATTAATTTCATTGCTTACAGCCCCTGGGAGGAAGCTGTTTCTTTGTATTGGGCCTACCTTTTTCTGAAATAGTTTGGTGTTTGTCTCATATCAACCCCCTTACTGAGGGATGGTGGCACACTCCAGGGCTACAGAGATGTTTGAATATATGACCTCTGACACTGAGAAGAGGAGATTAACACAGTTCTATTAATTTCATTGCTTACAGCCCCTGGGAGGAAGCTGTTTCTGGGAGTCGCACTTGGGGAAACAACCAGGGGCTGGGGGGAGCAGGCTTTGTTGTACCAAGAGGTTGGACTGCTCTTCATTCCTGTGGAAGGATGTGATTGGCTTATTTAAATAATTGCCTGGGCTGACAGGAAGTAGAACCTTAGGGATAGGTAGGAACTCTGTCTGATTTCTTATAATGAAGAGGGTTGTTTGGCTAGGGACCCTCATCTGCAGGAGCAGAGCAGGATGGGGAGCAGCCATTGAGGCAGTCCAGATTTTACAAAATCAAAGTAGTGAACAATATTAAAGTAGGGACTTAAACCCCATTTAGAAACTTCCTCTGACTTTTTATATTCTACAATTTCATGGTTTAAAAAAATGTTTTAATAAGAGACTCTTTTTTCATTCCCTGTGCCAAGCATTTTTTGGACCTTGTCTTTCTGAAAATCCATGTACGTTTCTGAGGTTATTTTAATGATTGCTTTCAGAAGTTTCTATTCCTTTAGTTTTACTTTTCTCTGGTTTAAGTTCTTATAGTTAGATTTTGGATTGCTTCCATTTCTCTACTAATTTGCTAATCTATTTTCTCCTATTGAACATCATCTTATCTTTTTTGTTTGTTTTCCATGAGAGATAAGACTTTATTTTCCTTACACTTGTTTTTCTATATTTATAGCTATTATATTTAAAATATCAATACCTCTTTTTTCTGTTAATGATTTTTAAGTATTGTTTAATACTTCAATAGCTCTAAAGACATTACTAATACATGTTATTTTCTTTCATCATTGTCACCATTTCCTTTTTTCTGTTTGCTTGCTTTGTTTAAATCATTCATCCTTAAATGTTGGCAGCTCATTTATATTTACAAATTAGGTACTAAAAATTGATTGGAGCTCAGTGTACATTGAATTTACTGTAGGGTAGTCAGGTATCCTGCCTGTGTACAATAAATCTGGCTGCTGTTTTTCTGGATCTTCTCAGGCAAAAGGGCAGCTAGTCAGATATGAACTTAATACAAAAAAAAAAAAAAACTGCATTCCACATTGTGCACCTACATTGGGTATGAAGCCCAGGGCCAAATATAGACTTTTCAAGTGTTCAGTTCCTAAGTCACGTCTGACTCTCTGCAATCCCATGGACTGCACCACGCCAGGCTTTCCTGTACTTCACTGTCTCCAGGAGTCTGCTCAAACTCATGTCCAGTGAGTTGGTGATATCTAACTATCTCATCCTCTGCTGCCCTCTTCTCCTTTTGCTTTCAATCTTTCCTAGCATCAAGGTCTTTTACAATAAGTTGACTCTTCTCATAAAGTGGCCAAAGTATTGGAGCTTCAGTATCAGTCCTTGCAGTAAATATTCAGGGCTGATTTTCTAGACTTCCCCCATCTATAATCAGCTTTCCACCAAGCTCTCATTTTTTTGCATCAGTACCCACATTCACAATATCAAGTATGTCAGATCCTGAAGCTTCCCAAAGGTTATGCTGGGTTTTCCTTTAGCTCACCCATTCTTTCACCTCCACTCCATCTTTAAGGTAGTTAGGTATGACATCTTCCTCTTTGTGCAGTCTTGTATCATTTATTTCTTCTCTTGTGTATGCATATACTGTGGGGAAGGTTTGGAGGTTTATCATACTTCCACTGAAAATATGTACAGACTTGAATTTTCTTCTCCTGTTTTGATTTTCTTATTATTAAGGGAAATATTATTAAGGTTAAGATCAAAGATCATAAATTTCAAAAATAGCTTTCTTTAAAAAAAAAACTGTTTTATATTGGAGTATAGCAGATGAACAATGTTGTGATAGTTTCAGGTGGACAGCAAAGGGACTCAACCGTACACATATACATGTGTCCATTCTCCCTGAACACCCCTTCTGTCCAGGCTACCACATAAAATAGCACAGAGTTCCTATGCCATACAGTAGGTCATTGTTGGTTATCCATTTTAAACACAGCAGTATATACATGTCGATCTCAAACTCCCTAACTATCCCTTCCCCTCATCCTCCCCCGTGGTAACCAGCTAGTTTGTTCTCTAAGTCTGTGAGTCTATTTCTGTTTTATAAATAAGTTCATTTGCATCATTTCTTTTTGTGCTGTGCTTCGTCACTCTGTTGTGTCCAACTCTTTGCAACCCCATGAACTATAGCCAGCCAGGCTCCTCTGGCCATTGGGATTCTCCAGATAAGAATACTGGAGTGGGTTGCCATGCTCTCCTCTAGGGGATCTTCCCAACCCAGGGCTCAAACCTAGGTCTCCCACATTGTAGGCAGATTCTTTACCATCTGAGCCATCAGGGAAACCTTCATTTATTTTTAGATTCTGCATATAAGGAATGTCGTATAATATTTCTCCTTCTCTCTCTGACTTACTTCACTCAGTATGACAGTCTCCGAATCCCGGGGTCATCCTTTTCTTTAAACTCTCTGGGCATCACTTTCCATATATTTAAGCAACAAAAGGAAAAATTATAATGTAGACATCATATGACGTGTTCTGGGGGTTAAATCTGAAAATTATTGAAAATAACTGGCTGCATGGTTAGCATATAGTAGAAGTAGAAGCTAAATTTCATACTGTTGTTTCCATTTTAAGCACCAACAACATCATCTGAAACATTTTCATCATCACTTCAAATATCTTTATTCTTCAGTCTTTCTTCTCCATTTACCTTGCTTACCATTTTTCATAAATATAGTCTTTCTATAATAAATGGGAGTTCATGGTTGACATATTGCTGAAGTCTGGCTTGGAGAATTTTGAGCATTACTTTACTAGCATGTGAANGGCAGGAGGAGAAAGGGACGACCGAGGATGAGATGGCTGGATGGCATCACAGACTCAATGGACGTGAGTCTGGGTGAACTCCGGGAGTTGGTGATGGACAGGGAGGCCTGGCGTACTGCGATTCATGGGGTCGCAAAGAGTCGGACACGACTGCGCGACTGAACTGAACTGAATAATAAATGGGAATAACTTTTAATTTCTCTTTATAGTTTATATACTTTGAGTGATACTTACTTCCATTGTTTAATCATTTCCATAGTTGATTATTGATACAACCTCACCTCTAGAAATTATCTTTCTAGAAATCACCTTTCTAGAAATCCTGTCTCATAATTGACTTTATTCTACCTAAATTTATCTGTCTTTCATTTGCAATTGAAATTTAAAAGGATCCCAAACACCCATGAACCCACTATTTTTAAATAATTTGATTTTAACACTTGTAGCTTGATCACTTGTTCTCCATTCTTTAAAATCCTCAGATCAAAACCTTAGAATAAACTTTGATTTTCTGAAAACTAATTTTTTGTTAGCACTGTCCCATCCTATTTCATTCTTAATTTCTACTTGATTAGAACATAAGTCTTCAAACTAGTTTAGTCATCTCTATATATCAATATGTCTCATTCTTGCAGTCACACAGAAAACATTATTTCTTCTCTTTTCAGTGTCAAACACTATAACGGCCTCTGTAAATGAGTGCATTAATGGTGCTGTGTGAGGTGTATGGATAAAGTGATGAACTCAAATTTAGGAGTCAGGACTCTTTAATCTACATAAAAGCCTTTGAAAAAAAGATGAGTTGGAAAACGGTTCACACAAGTCATTCTATGGACAATTACTAAATTAAGCTGTCTTATTCATGTACATACTTCTTCAATAAGTTTCCGTTTCTTCATTTCCTGTCAAGTTAAATCTAGCATATTCAGCTTGACATTTAGTCTGCTGACAAAATGAGCCAATCATACTTTCAACCTTCCTATCCTGGTACATCTTTAGGTGCTTAGACTATTTTCTAATGTACCGGGAACATTAGAAATTTCTTCATACACTATCCCTCTCTCTCCTTTTTTTTCAGGGAGTCATACTGTCTTTTTTATATCCTAATTTTAAGTATCTTCATTCTGCTTGTGAAGCCCTATTTATTTCCTCATTGAAGCATTTTCTGATATTTTCTCCATATTATTCCTGCTTCCACAAACTTTCTTCATTGCATATTTTAATGTCTTTTGTAGTACTTATGGTATTCAGCTTTTTTTATGTCTATACTGGATTGTAAACTACTTGAAAGCATTTCCTTTCACTTATTATGTGTCTCTCATAATAAATTGTGTTGTATTTTATGTGTTCCTATATCTGTTGATTTATGTTTGATTTTTAATGTCAAGTTAATAATATAATCTTTCTTCCTCCAAAAATAACTTTTCTGGAAGTTTTTATTTTCATAAATGTATCTTCAGCAGTTATGCCGAGTTTAACATCATCTAATTTTTTTCCCAAGTAAAACAACAATGAAGGTTCCTGTGCAAATATCATTACCTAGTTTCTTCAGAGGTAGGAATTATGATAAGGTATTTGCTATATAAATTTCATCTTAACCAAAACCGCCAGGAGTCAGAAAAAAAAAAAAAACCGTCTTCAGAGCTAAGAAGACTCTCACATTTTTAATACTTCTTAAAATTGATATCTCTAAAAATATATGCTTGGTTTTTGTGCTAATTTTGTCCTATTAGACATATTAAATAATTAATCCTATGTATGGTTTGGTGTATGAGTACATGTGTGTATAACTTATGCACACATTACCATTTTTAAATTCCATATAAAACAATACAAAGTGAAAGTGTTAGTCACTCAGTCATGTCTGACTCTTTGTGACCCTATGGACTGTAACCTGTTAAGGCTCCTCTGTCTATGCAGTTTTCCAGGCAAGAATACTGGAGTGGGTTGCCATTTCCTTCTCCAAGGGAATCTTCCCGATCCAGGGATCAAACTCAGGTCTCCTGCATTGCAGGCAGATTCTTTACCATCTGAGCCACCAGGGAATACAATACAAAATCTGTATGAATACAAAGCTTAATAAATAATATTCACATTTTTTCTCTATAACACAATTATGTAGGTAATGGTTAGGAGGTATGTTTAAAATAATCCATTAAATTTGAAGCTGTTCATAGAGCATTTACATTTATGTACAATTCTTCTCAAGTTCCTATACTGCATAAATTTAACAAGATGCAAGATATGGTTCTGCTTTTGACATGTACCCACAGTAGTTGTGGTGCATGCACTTAATTCCTCCACAGCGTGTGGAATCTTCCCGGACCAGGGATTGAACCCATGTCCTCTGCACTGGCAGGCAGATTCTTACCCACTGAGCTACCAGGGAAGTCCAAAATGCAAAATGTATTTCTTAACTGAACTTTTTAATAGTTATATTTATTATTTCTGTATTTGTTACTTTTAAAATGTGTTATTTGCTCTTAATTTATGTCTTTTCCTATTTCTAACAGAGATTAGTCATGCATACACGCATGTCAGTTCAAGGGCTTCTTGTGGAAACAAATACCTGAATACATATAGAATGGCTTGAGTGAAAACTCAGGATGCTACAAAAGAAAGGAATGAATGCGTAGTATTTTCTCCCAGTCGGCACCTCTCCTGAGATTAGATTTATGCCATTTCATTTGCCACTTAATAGGTATTTTAGTCATAAGAATGGAAGAATACTGTGTCTTTTTCAGTCTCCATTACAATTTCTGTGATGAGACTATGGTATGGAAATGTTAATGTTTTATATATTTTTGACAGTAGTAATGTACAATTCTATTTTGACCTTTCCAGTGTGATACAGATCGATTAGCTGGGCACTTTATTTCTTCCTTTGTCTACTGCTGTAATAGTCTATTAAGAAAAAAGGGCAAAATGATCAATCAATCAAACTTTCTAATGTTTTAGATAATAGTCGTCCAATTTTGCCTAGTTAAGATAGACATATATTCATTGTTTAAATATACCCATACATATATTTATGTCAGCATGCTGCTGCTCCTGCGAAGTCACTTCAGTCGTGTCCGACTCTGTGCGACCCCATAGATGGCAGCCCACCAGGCTCCCCCGTCCCTGGGATTCTCCAGGCAATAATACTGGAGTGGGTTGCCATTTCTTCTCCAATGCATCAAAGTGAAAAGTGAAAGTGAAGTCGTTCAGTCATGTCTGACTCTTAGTGACCCCATGGACTGCAGCCTACCAGGCTCCTCCATCCATAGGATTTTCCAAGCAAGAGTACTGGAGTGGGGTGCCATTGCCAAATAATGCCTAGGGGGGAAAAAGACACTTTAATTCAACATATCGCCCACTTTTCAAGGACAAGCCTCTGCAGGGACAGCCTCTGCACGTGAGCAACCTGCTTCCTCTCCACACCCCATGCCAAACCAGTCCGAAGGCCCTCAAAGGGCCATGAAAACACCGAAGCTGACCACGCGCTAGAATAATCCAAGGATATGCCTACAGTAAGGAAGGGACCCTGTTTACTGAGAATTGGGAAGAATAACCCCTGCTGGGGGATTCGACAGAACATACCCTCTGGGCTGTGAGCATCCGCACAGCAGCCTGGCCCTGGACAGACTTGCACAGACAGGGCCACGGGCCCTTCTGCCAGGTCAGCTGCCCGCGTGGCCCACAATGGCTGTGACTTATTCTGAAGCACAGAGCTCAACGCATTATTTGGAAGTCAGATAATAAAGTCAGATAAAAAAAACTACCTCAGAAAGTTTCGTTTTAATCATTTATAAGACACTAGAACAGAGAAACGAAAATGCATCCTGAGCAGACAAACTAAAAAGGTGCATCCTGGGTGGGGTTGGGGGGAG
>SJXQ01009783.1:25718-38926 GCA_006408695.1 Aepyceros melampus | reverse complement strand
GGGGATGAGGGGTCTATGGATGGAGGGATTCCACGTGACTTCAAAAAACTCATCAGCACTAAGACTTACAAAGCCAGGCCAGAAGGGCAGGGTATTAAGTAGTCCCCTTATAAACCATCCCAAATACAGAGAAGCCAATGCCACGTGGAAGCCATGGAAAGAGGAGCTGACATGAAGGCCCTGGGAATGCACCAACCCCAGGCCTGATAGAAGCCAATTCATCATGACATTAACTTCCAAGAGCCAACAGTTATAGCAGCTAAAGACAAATGTCAGCACAGTGTTCTATTATTTTTAATATATCATTATAAATTTTTTCTTCTGAATTGTAGTTTTATTTAATATCTAATCTCATGGTGTCCACTGCCAGTTATAGAATTTTTTTTTTTAAAGCAAGAATATAGCTTTTAGCTTCTACTTCCTAGGAATTTTGGGTGCTTTTTTAAAAAAAAAATATTTTTCTAGGTATGTTGGACAAAGCGGAGTCACGGGTATTATCAAAAGATCTTGAGGTTTCTGCACATACAAGCAAAATGACAACATATGAATGCATACTTTCAAGTTATTACTTAACGATAATGCAGACAGAGGAAAGAACAATCCAAGGCTCTCCTTTCTGGAGGATCCACATATTACTGTATAGTTTAAACTGATTGGTTCTTATTTGTTTTGTTCAAAGTTATCTCTGTTCTGAACACCAAACGTTCCACTCTGAAAACTCTATATGCAATGTCAAAATCACTGCATTACAAGTGGGAGAGAGGTTTAATAAGTAGTGTCCTGCTGGATCTGGCTCACTCTTAAGGAAATCAATTAATAGCAATACAGTGATTAACAACACTGTAGGCTGGCTTCCCAGAGTCAATAATTTCCATTTTCACCACTGCAGGGATACATAAAAGAAATACAATCTGTTATCCTGAAGTGAAAACTAGTGTTTTTGCCACCTATTTGGCAGCTTTCAAAGCATTGTAAATTATTGAGGGTCACTTCTTATGTAGTCCAGGTGGCTATTATGCTTTGATTTCCAGTAGGAACATATTATTTGAGTATTTGGAACATAAGTATAGTGTGCACCTCTTTCCAAAGGGAATTTTAAAATGTAATACAGTCTCACTATTTTGGGAGAACCCAACATGGTTTGAGATGCTATAAACAAAAAGAACTGGAATTTCTTATCTTTTCCCCTGATAACCTTTGACTTTCCCTCGATTTTTCCAACACAAGGTAGATTACACTGTTTTGTTAAAGAAAGAAGAAGAAAAGGAGTTATAAGCTGACATTTATTTGTGTTTATGTGCAAGCAATGATACAATTAAACATGTTAAACTCATAAATCTGTAACCCTGGAGTGTTCCCTCCCTAAGTTAGCTCAAGAGGAAATCTAGGCATCAGCGTGATAATTTTGTCTCACATACCATCTATACCCAATGGATAGTCAAGGCTGCACTTCCCCTCCTTACCTTCTCTGCTACCACTGTCTCCTTCTACATTCAACTCATATCTGTCCAGTTCTCAATTTGTGACAGACACTCTGTCTTGAATTTCACCTGGATTTTTGCTCATCAGAGAAGGCAATGGCACCCCACTCCAGTACTCTTGCCTGGAAAATCCCATGGACTGAAGAGCCTGGTGGGCTGCAGTCCATGAGGTCGCGAAGAGTAGGACACGACTGAGCAACTTTACTTTGACTTTTCACTTTATGCATTGGAGAAGGAAATGGCAACCCACTCCAGTGTTTTTGCCTGGAGAATTCCAGAGACAGGGGAGCCTGGTGGGCTGCCTTCTATGGGGTCGCACAGAATCAGACACGAGTGAAGCGACTTAGCAGCAGCATGGTTGCTCGTGCCTCTAGGTAAGCCTCATCTATGACCTTCATGTCCCTGCTGTTAGATCACCTTAATGTCTCTAGATACAAAATTTAAAAGGATTCACATATCTTTTAAAGTTTGGATCCATAATCACATATTCCTTAAAGAATTGGCTACTATTTAAAATTACCCAACAATACTAAGAAATCAGGTTCTAGACTACATTATTAGCAAAACTAATCTTTCTGCCCAGGTTTCATTTAACTGACTTGCCAGTTGCTTAATTTCATTCTACTCAATCTCTTTAACCTACCAATCTAGATTATATAGCCCTACTATGTGCCTCCATAACAACTTGTGCTTCCTTTTATTTTAGCACTGATCACTTTGCATTTCTGTTTTATCTTAAGTAAACCTTTAACTCTGAGATCATTGTAGGTTCATAAGTGGTGGTAAGAAAAAATGCAGAGAGATCTGTGAGCTTTCCCCCTCTGGTAACATATGCAAAGCATATTACAGCCTGGGTATTGATATTGATATAATCCACTAATCTCACTCAGGTCTACTCAGATTTATTGGACTGTGTGTGTGAGCATGCATATTTGTTTATATGCAATTTTAGCACAAGTGTAGGCTTATGTATCATCCCCATGGTCAAAATATAGATCAGCTTCAACATTACAGGGATTCCTCAGTTGCCCTTAATGTTATCCCCCTCTTTAACTTATTCTGATTGCATAATAAACTCCATGAGATTGGGCCTATTGCTATTTAATAAATATTGGTTATTTTCTGGTTGGATGCTTTTGTGTGGTGTCTGTGTATGTACGTGTGTGTGAATGTTTGGATGGATAAAGATATGTATACAAACATAAAAATATAGTTCTTTGAATTTGCTTTTTATTAAGTTGATCTTGATGAAAGTTCTTGTCAATATCTTTGATTTCACATCCAAATGTTTTATTTCTTTTAATATAGTAACTGCTATATAATGCTACAGCAGAGCACTTTGTTGGAAAGAGTGTGGTGTGTGTGTGTGGTGTGATGCTAGAAATTTGACCCTAAAATGCTTAGTACAAATTGTGGCACACAGAATACAGTGTTTTTGGAAGCTTGGATACCAGGAAACGTGTGATTTAGCACTTCGCATGATTACTGTGATTCACACATATTTGAATTCATGCTAATGCTCTGTGCTAAATTCAGTTAGGTGCCAAGATTTTGAATTTGGGTGCATCCACAATATTTTCCCCTTTCTGTTTATCTGCTTATTGTGATTGGCGATTACCAGCAGCTGTTGTGCACATTTGCTGATAATAAGAAATGTTTAGAGTTCTGTATCCAGTTTCTCTTGCTTCAAACCTTCTGTGAAAATCAGCTTATCTACATTTGGCTTTGACTCGGTAAGATTATCTTTTCCCTGTGAGTTTACTCCTTCCATCATGGGTATAAATCACTGTGATTGTGCCCACAGAGATGTTGGCTAGAGAGAACAGGCAAGAACAGGGCTCATTCTGGCTCAGTAATTGGAATCAACCCTCATCCCTTATAGTAAAGATTTAGAGTTGGTCATCACACATGCTTGTCTGTATATCCTTGCATTGTTAACTAGTCCCTGGGGTTAAAAGACTTTTTTTTTTTTAAATAGTGCTTCTATGAAGAAGATCAAACCAGCAGACAAAATGCTGCAGATGGATTCTCAGAGATTCCTCATATTTGGATGTTAGTGCGAGTGTGAGTTTACCGAAGGAAGATTTCAGAGATAGTCAGCAGGCATTCTTCAGTTCCATTTGCACAGTTCAGTCATGATATGTGATCTAGCATAGTATATCTTGAAGCAGAGTCTAAAAACCCACATTCTCTTATCCAGTTCCTGTCCCTGTGAGTATATTTGTGCCAGAGTAGATAATGCAAGAGTGGCTAAGACAGAATGAGGCAGATCCACTGACTAAGGGGAAATGGTAATCTTAATTCATCTTAAGTAACTTCTTTAGCAAAGCTCATATCATTTACTTAAGTTAACATGGAAATATGGTTCCCCACACTCAAGTTTTAACAGATTGTATATTAAACAGTTTATCTGTGTCAGTAGCATCTACTCAGTAATCTGAAATACTTCAAATGCTTCTAAAGCCATTTTTGTTTAGGTAAATGAGTTTCATTCTGTTA
The DNA here is from genome assembly GCA_006408695.1 of Aepyceros melampus. Taxonomy (NCBI): domain Eukaryota; kingdom Metazoa; phylum Chordata; class Mammalia; order Artiodactyla; family Bovidae; genus Aepyceros; species Aepyceros melampus. The sequence goes on along the minus strand of SJXQ01009783.1, from coordinate 34,946 downwards.
GCTTCAGCAGAAGAGAGGATGTTCATTCATAATTCCATAATTCTCAGTCTGAGAATGATGAAATAGCTGAAAAATTTGCTGCTTATTAATATTAGCTGGGAGGCTTTTAAACCCTTGATGTCCAGGTAATACCCTAGACCAACTAAGCTGGGCTTATGAGAATGGGACCCAGGCAGCAATATTTCTTTCAAAGTTCACAGGAGATTTGAAGCAGCAAGCAAGTTTGAAAACCAATGATTAATCAATCATTTTTAGGTAGTCATATCAAAATAGTCATTGTCTCTGCCTTATTGGGGTAGAAGTCTCTAATTTGTTTGCCCATGGCTGTCATATTGATATTTTTCATTTGCTCCGCTTTACCATCATAAGCACCCCCCTTAATGGTGAGGTCTAAATATTGACAAAATATTTTGTAAATAATTTTTTACAGAATATCTCAGAGTTCTTATTTCTGTGTGCTAACCTATCTTAACAAAACTCATGGTGGCTTCTCTGTTAGTTTTAAGTATGAGAGACTTATAGTTACAGTCACTAAAATGTAGAGAGAACAGTTTGATCTTTGACAAATGTATGCATTCATGTTCACCCTTCAATCAAGATATGCATTTTCACTGTTCTTACTTCCATCTCCATGCAATGCAATTTTTAATAACTGGATAGTTTTGGTTTGTATGAATACATGTATATTTGTTGGTGTCATATTGATATACATTTGTGCCATTTCTATTTCCTCCAGTATAAAATTTAAAATCAGTATCTACTTACATATATATCTGTGCATATATACAAAATTTCTTCAGGGTAAATAGCCAGAAGTAGAAATCTTCAGTCAAAGCACATGTATCTATTTACTTTTAATAATACCTCCAGTTTACCATAAAATCTATTGTTTTAGATGGCAGGCCAGTTTTCCTTCAGGTTGTGGAACTAAGGATCCAGATGATGACCGCTATGACCATGTAGAGCAGGGCTTTACATTGCACTGTGAATGCTGTAGTGTGTTTCAGCAGAGGAGCTGACTTTTCCTTCTCACTTGTTGCTCCTCCATATTTATTGTGAAAGTACAGATTTAATTTAAGCTTTACTACTCTTTCCCCAACCCCAGTAACCATGGAAGAAGTCCCCATCACTTGAGTTTAAAAGTTTATTTAGAGGTAGACATAACAGTCCAGCTATAAGATCCTCTGGAGAAGGAAATGGCACCCCACTCCAGTACTCTTGCCTGGAAAATTCCATGGACTGAGGAGCCTGGTGGGCTACAGTCCACGGGGTTACAATGAGTCGGACACGACTGAGCGACTTCACCTTATTCTTATAGCCATGAGTGGTTGATGTGTTTCTCAAGCAGCTCTTCAATTAAGTACTTATACTCAACTGACTTTTAGTTGTTTCTGAACTTTGAGTTTCTTAGCAGCGTCCATGGCAAAGCCTGTTCTTACTTATGCAATAGTTCTGTTTTGTGCCTGTTTTGGCTTTTTTTTTTTTTCCTCAAAATATGGTATCATTGGAGAAGGCAATGGCAACCCACTCCAGTACTCTTGCCTGGCAAATCCCATGGATGGAGGAGACTGGTAGGCTGCCGTCTATGGGGCTGCACAGAGTCGGACCTGACTGAAGTGACTTAGCAGCAGCAGCATGGTATCACTTGTTTTCTATTAATTTCTGTTACCTTTCCATTTCTTGCTTTACTGCTGTTATATATGTAAAATATCCTTCCTACTAATTCAAAGGGGTTGAATTGAAAGTAGGTAGGAGGAAATAATAAACGCATGTGTCCTGTCTCCTGCAAACAGAATCCCTATTTTGCTTCCAAGAATCACAACTCACATAATTTCAATAACTGTGATCAACTCATAATATAGAATATTGAATATTTCCTCAAAATTTTATTCTCTTGTATATAGCATTTGATTTAAACTATTTGCTAATATTGGTATATTCTTACCAAGCATTTTTGATTGTTTGTATATGCATGCATGTATGGATGGATATATATCTGTTGGAGTTCAGAGGGAGCTTCAAACTAAGATAATCCTTGACTCAGAGTCATAGCTGAAGAATGGATAGTGCTTGATTCTATAAGAAGATTATGCAAACCTTTGCTGCCTTCTCTGCTTTTCTGAGATTCCTGTAACTACTTTTCTGCATAAAACATAAAATTAAAAAAAAAAAAAAGACTCCAGATTCTCAAAATCTTTAGGCACCAAGGCATTTCTGCTCCTTATCTCATTCAAGGTGTGAGAAGAAATGGGGTGGCATTGAAATTGGCTTAGATGAATTGTAACAAGTCACAGTAAAAACACAAGAAACCACTGACTTAAGAGAAAAGCATAGAATTAGTGTATCGGAAGGCCTATTTCCAATTTTTAAATTTAATGTTAATCCAACTATTGCACAAACGTTTTCCAGGAGAGTGAGCATTAATAAAGGTCTTCTTTGATAGAAGATCCTTCTAGATATTTTAGTATTTTGATTATGGCTAACCAAAAAAGAATTCAGGGGTAGGTTTTTTGCTTTCTTTTGATTTGCTTTTGCTTATCTGTAACAAAAAGTAAGATAATGAAATGGGAAGAAATTTGCCTTGGTTTATTCAGTGGCAACCCATAGGATTCCTTCATATGCAGAGCTCTTAGACCAAAGGAAATCAGGGACATTGACCTTGAATGTGCATGGCATAATATATACAGCTTGCTAAATCAGAGGTCTCTAGAACATCTTGGGAAATTTTAGTAACTTTAGAATCATGACCCTTATTAATAATTTTCCAGTTAGGTACAAAGATATTTTAATAATATATAGAACTATGGCTTATTTATAGGTTTTACATTTTCTAAATGTTTAAAATTTTATGTACAAATTTTGATAACTGTGCTTCAAAAGAACACACTAAATTCAGCATGCATATATGTGTTGAAATAGAGAAAAGTTCAGGTCCAAATTAGGGTGTTATCATTTTGAACCATTATTATAAGAGTTATAGAGAAATATTATAAAAACTTGATTTTCACATATTTGAAATACATGATTAAGAATATTAGGGCACTTCAACCAAAAAGTGGTACTTTAAAAGAACTCTCCATTAAAATAGAATATTTTTCCTGGGTTAATAATGGTGCTACTAGTATTTTTAGGTTGTTTGCAAAGTGTGAAATATTATTAACTATAAAGCAAAAAAAATATGCTGCTGCTGCTAAGTCACTTTAGTCGTTCTGACTCTGTGCAACCCTATAGATATACAGTTGGTTAATTTTTGATCTTATCAAATGAATTTATTTGATCAAAAAGTAAGTGAATCTTATTAACATTTACAGGCTGTTTACCTGTAATATATACATTTCATAAAAATAGAATGAGAACTTACAGATTCTGTGCAAGGTACAGTAGGATAAGCTGCAGTAACAAATATATACAAAATGTTAAACACTTAAGCAAAAAACAATGTATCTAATAATCTAGGACTGATATTCCCAGTCAATGAGAAAAGATGTGTGCATGTGTAATAGTTGTCATGGTGAGACGATCGTGGGGGTTCTTGCATTTGAGTCCCAGACTAATAAAAATCTTCCGTCTTCAACATGTGACTTCTCTATTCTAAGCAACAGAAACAACAACAATAAAAAAAAGAAGGGGAAAGTTTAGAACATCAAAGAGTGCTCATAGGAAACTTTATACATCTGTCCTAGACCTTGCTGGTGGCTCAGATGGTAAAGTGCCTGTCTAGAATGTGGGAGACCTGGGTTTGATCCCTGGGTCAGGAAGATTCCCTAGAGAAGGAAATGGCAACCCACTCCAGTACTCTTGCCTATAAAATCCCATGGACAGAGGAGCCTGATGCAGGCTCCTCTGTCCATGGGGTCACAAAGAGTCGGACATGACTGAGCGACTTCACTTTCACTTTCACTTAGAGGTAGCACATAGTACTCCTTTCTCATTACTCTGATCATAATTTAGTTTTGTAGCCACATTTAGCTTCAGTAAAGATGGTAATCTCTACAATGTGCCCAGGCAAAAAACAAGAGAAATAGGAAAACAAAAACAAGAAAAACAATATGTATAATTGATTCCTGAATTCAAGTTTGCTTTCTTTATGTCCATGGATCTTAAACACTTGAAGAGACTATTTAGTTTCCTCATAAATATGATCTGTTACTTCTTTTTAGAATGCAATATGCCTGTTAGCTCTTATGTGTTGCATACTTGAATATATGCATGTACACACACACACACACACACACACACACACTGATTTTGTACTTGGAAGAAGCCAAATTTGAAAATTTGAAAGGTAAATTTTCTGACTCTAGGGTACTGGTTTGGTTTCCTCTTGAAGCTGTGCTGCATCCTGCCAGGGTAAGATGTGGAGGTAAGACAGGGAAGGTCTTAGGAATGGGAGAAGCTGCAGGATGTGGCCCCAGAAAGACGCAGCCCATTACGCAATCTCTTGTGTTGTAAGTACAGTCCCAGCTCAGGTAGACTTCCCCTCTTATGAAAAAGGGTGCTGTCAAACAGTAGAAACAAGGGACTTTTGAGAAATTAGGAGCCCGAGACAGCACAGAAACAGGTAAGAGAAGCTTTGTCATCTTACACAGCTGTGGTTGCCTCCAGGCCTGTTTCTAAAGCTTCTCTATCCTTTGCAAAAGGAATTAAGAAGCACAGAGATTTCTGACTGAGCACAGTTAGATTTCAAGGACCTAACCTCCTACTCATGAATCATCTTTCAAGAATCTTCATACACTTTGAAGACTCTCCCTTCCATTTTCTGTTTTGCAGTCCTTGAAAGTATTATGCCACAAGCTTGGAACATTCTCCTTTTTTCTACCTCTGCCACCCCCTCAAGTCTGTTTAGCTGAAAATTGTTTTCTTCAGATCCCAATAGTCTTGATTCTTTGAACATCCTAGGCTGAATGAGCTCTCCCAAGTCAGAGTTGCTCCTTTAGCAGTCAGTATTTCACCTTGGAGACAGATGCTGTACTTCCATTGTTCTGTTAAATGCTTGCCTTCTTCTGTTAAACTGGAAACTTCCTGAGGGCAAGGACAATCCACATTACACCACCCAGAGCAGAGCACAGACACCCCTTGGCAATAGTAGGTGCAGTAAATAGGGCAAAAAAACAATTGTTTTGTTATATATCTTCCATGCATGCATGCTAAGCCACTTCATTCCTGTCCGACTCTTTGTGCCTCTATGGACTGGAGCTTACCATGTAGCTCCTCTATCCAATGGATTCTCTAGGCAAGAATACTGGAGTGGGTTGCCATGCCCTGCTCCAGGGGATCTTCCTGACCCAGGGATAGAACCTACGTCTCTTAGCTGCAGTGACAAGTGGGTTCTTTACCACTAGCGCCACCTGGGAAGCAGTATATATCAGTCAACACTTACCATAGACCATTCACATATCTGAAGCAGTTATTTTAACCTACAATTCCAGGAAATTGTGAGGACTCAGAATTGAAGGTATCCTGCTTTGTTCTGAAATCTCAATGGATTCTCTAGGCAAGAATACTGGAGTGGGTTGCCATGCCCTGCTCCAGGGGATCTTCCTGACCCAGGGATAGAACCTACGTCTCTTAGCTGCAGTGACAAGTGGGTTCTTTACCACTAGCGCCACCTGGGAAGCAGTATATATCAGTCAACACTTACCATAGACCATTCACATATCTGAAGCAGTTATTTTAACCTACAATTCCAGGAAATTGTGAGGACTCAGAATTGAAGGTATCCTGCTTTGTTCTGAAATCAAGCGTTTCCTGTGTTTATTTCAGTTGACCAAGCACATGAGTGGCCAAGACTGTAGCACATCTGTAGATTATCTTGCTTGTGTATGTTTATACCTTAGAAGGTTATAAGTATGTGAATGGACATTACAGTTTCATCCGTATAGCCAAAAAAAAAAAAAAAAGAATAATTTAAAACAATATTCCTTCTATGGATCAGTAGATTCATGTGTTAAAAAGAGGTCACAGAGCTATAAAGATAAGGTGTTAGGATGGCAGTATTTTCCAAAGTTATAGAAAAGTGTGACATATCTAAGTATTAATAATTAAGAACATAGATTGAGGAGCCAGATCGTGCGTGTGTGCTAAGTTGCTTCAGTTATGTCCAACTCTTTGCAACCCTGTGGACTGTAGCCCACCAGGCTCCTCTGTCCATGGGATTCTCCAGGCAAGAATACTGGAGTAGGGTGCCATGTCCTTCTCCAAGGGATCTTCCTGACCTAGGGATTGAACCTGTGTCTCTTATGTCTCCTGCATTGGCAGACAGGTTCTTTACCATTAGCGCCACTGGGATCTGGATCTCCCAGAACTGGAGCTCAGATCTCAGTCCCACTGCTTGTATAACTTTTAGGAAGTGATATAGCTTCTCTGTGCAACTAGTTCCTCATTGGTGGTAAAAACGAATGAAAATAATATCTTTTATATAGATTAGATCATACAGATTTTGCTCCTTCCCCAACAACTCATCCGTTTTCATTTGCTTATTAATTTTCAGAAGCATTGTACATAAATATTATTTACTTTGGGAAGCATCAACAGAATATGATTTCTGAAATTGTGTAGTAAATCGGCCATTGAAATAAGAACTCTACTGACTTAAAAATTCAATATTCTTTTTGTTAGATTACACTTGACTAATGGTTGTATATATTGCAAAACTTAAGCCAGTACCATGATTGTATTTTTTTAAGATACCCTATAGAAACTAAAATTTAGGCCTGAGATATTTCATTAAGACTGTGTTCTTACTTTCAGATGGAGAAATGTTGAACAGCACTAATAATATGCAGTAATAGCGTTAGCATCTCAAACGGAAAACTCTATCACCAAGCAACATTTTGCTCTGTGCAGTTTAGTTTTTTCCTAATAAATACTGATCCATTCTACTTGAATCAAAACTGTAGATAGTGCTTACAAAGTATAATATTTTTCCATCTTTTAAAATGAAAGGGAAAAAATGTAGGCAGCACACAATAAAAGCCATTCTTAGTGCTAGCCAGAAAATGTTAGGTGTTAGGTGTGAAATGATGTGTATAACAGTTAAAAGACTATGTTGCAATCAGAACGAACAAGCTGTGGGCATGGATCATAGCAGAGTGGCTCTGCTCTAATATGCTAAAACATAGACCAGTGACATAATGTGCCCTGATTGTGACAATATTGCCTCTTAGTTTACAATTTTATGCAGCACTATTCTGTGGAAGCCTTTAATATTATTTTGAATGCTCTAGAGTTTTCCTATAAGCTTCACATGTATTGCTTAGAATTTGGTCATTGTAATTATAACCTGAAAGTCAATTGCAATAACCTTTAAATTAAGCTTGGCATGTGTAGAATATAATTCTATTTTTTTTAGTCTAGATGGTCAATTATAGTGTTCTACCACATGCAATTGTCTTGATCAGTTTATCCAGGTCTGCTTATAAAAGAAATATGTGATCATCTACGGGGCAGGGGGAGTGGGTGGGGACAGCGAATTTTATACCGTGAATCTGAAAAATGCTCCTTCCTTAGTACATAGGAAGGGAGAGATTTGGCTTAATAGTGTATAAATAACATTGGAAAATATAATTACTAAGATACAATCTCAATATTTTGCCCAAGTTTAGCCCAGCCATTTTATAATGCAGACACTATCACTGATGTCTTACAGTCCAGGCCTAAGATTTCCTTATCAAATATTGAAAAACAAAGTCATATTTTCAGTTTTGTTTTCATTGACTGCAGAAGAGTGGAACTATCCATGGTCCTTAATCTATTCCCATGACTGAAATGCCTCGTGGACTCTATTTACTCAGTAACTACAATCCAGTACTGTGTTCACAGCCCAGTTCTGCCACTTGATTTTCTTTTTGAGTAAATTACATTTTTACTTTATACCTATTTCCCAAATGCATACATATATAATGTTAACTATAGTATAATGTCTATACCACAGGATTCTGAGGATTAACTAAGCAGGTCTTAGAAAGCATTTACCACATGCCTAATAACTTATTGCTTATAAAATATTAAATGTTAGTATTACTGTTTTAAACAATAAAAAATATATATTAATTCCTCTTTACTAGTATTCTTTCCATAGAACTCCTACGGCTGAGTAGTAAGTAGTATTTCTCAAAATAATCAATATGTACAAATGCTTTAACTAAATTGATGATGAAATAAGAATGAATATAGGCAAGATAAAATTTCAGGTAAAAGTTTTCAAAAAGAGCAGTTATGTGATGTATCTTAAGTAATTTCACTTTTAAGCAATAATCAATTTATTTTTTTATTTTTAAGTGCAACATGTAAAACATTAACAGTTCTCTTTTCAGAGGATTAGATTAACTCATAATAAGCATTTAGAATTCTCTATAAACTATTTAATTACTATTTAATAGAATGATCTTAACTTTATTACATTATAACTAAGGAAACACACATTTCCAAGAGAGTGTGCGTCTGTCAAGTATTTTTTGAAAAGGCAGTCAAAATAACTGAGAAACTTTTTTATGGATGATATAATCCAAATGCAGATGCAGTAGGATATTCTCTGCATACTCTGGAGTTTAATGACCAATCTCATCTTCATTCACCATTTTTCAACTACTTTTGCTTAAAAGGATAGAAGTAATTCTAAAATCATCTTTCGTAGAAACACAATATACTGCTACAAAATAGAAGAGCTGTAGGAAATGCAAATGTAATACATTTCCTGAGCAAAACATTAGCCTCTTACTTCTGATGTTTCTTCACAGCTTTACCTTTGAAAGTGAAAGTGAAGTCGCTCAGTCCTGTCCAACTCTTTACGACCCCATGGACTAAAGCCTACCAGGCTCCTCCCTCCATGGAATTCTCGAAGCAAGAGTACTGGAGTGGATTGCCATTTCCTTCTCAGGCACTGCCAATTGGAAATCAGCAAACTGTGTGAAATTTTTTATAGTGAAATTGCACAAAATCCAGCAATTATTCCGTTCTGTTCAGTCGCTCAGTCGTGTCTTGCGTCCCCATGAATCGCAGTATGCCAGGCTTCCCTGTCCATGACCAACTCCCGGAGTTCACTCAGACTCATGTCCATCGAGTCCAGTGATGCTATCCAGCCATCTCATCCTCTGTCGTCCCCTTCTCCTCCTGCCTCCAATCCCTTCCAGCATCAGAGTCTTTTCCAATGAGTCAACTCTTCACATGAGGTTGCCAAAGTACTGGAGTTTCAGCTTTAGCATCATTCCTTCCAAAGAAATCCCAGGG
>SJXQ01009783.1:0-19932 GCA_006408695.1 Aepyceros melampus | reverse complement strand
TCTTGTAGGTCTTCATAAAACCGTTCAACTTCAGCTTCTTCAGCATTACTGGTTGGGGCATAGATTTGGATAATTGTGATATTGAATGGTTTGCCTTGGAGACGAACAGAGATCATTCTGTCATTTTTGAGATTTCATCCAAGTACTGCACTTCGGACTCTCTTGTTGACCATGATGGCTACTCCATTTCTTCTAAGGGATTCCTGCCCGCAGTAGTAGATATAATAGTCATCTGAGTTAAATTCACCCATTCCTGTCCATTTTAGTTCGCTGATTCCTAGAATGTCGATGTTCACCCTTGCCATCTCTTGTTTGACCACTTCCAATTTGCCTTGATTCATAGACCTGACATTCCAGGTTTCTATGCAATACTGCTCTTTACAACATTGGATCTTGCTTCTATCACCAGTCACATCCATAACTGAGTATTGTTTTTGCTTTGGCTCTATCCCTTCATTCTGTCTGGAGTTATTTCTCCACTGATCTCCAGTAGCATATTGGGCACCTAATGACCTGGGGAGTTTCTCTTTTGGTATCCTCACTTTGCCTTTTCATACTGTTCAGCAATTATTAAAGTTAGATAAAATTAAATACAAAGAAACCTGCATGATAAACGAATGGCACATGATTTTTATATTTATTGGTTGAAGATAACATATTGAAGTTACTTTTTGGCCCTTTCTGTTTGGGATAAAGACCATCATTGACTTTGGGATACTGAAGGATCAGATGTTACCACGCCAAATGTGAAATAATGATCTTCTTATCCAGCAATTCATTGCCTTTTGTAAAACCAATACATTTCACCATAATGAAAAAAAGTTACACTTTCTGAGCAAATATCTCATAAGTCATTGCGGAAGACCAAGATTTGAGTCATTTTTAGGAGCCATAACAATTTTTTTTTTTTTTTTGATCTGTGTGTGCCTAAATGGCAACCCACTCCAGTATCTTTGCCTGGAAAATCCCATGGACAGAGGAGTATGGTGGGCGACAGTCCATGGGTTCACAAGGCAGACACGACTTAGTGACTAAAGAATAATTTCCATCTAGCCATTTCAGTTACAAACATCTTCTTCTTTTTTTTAATGAAGTGAGTGAGTTAGGGGCTTTTTTGTGATTTGAAATCTAGTGCTCTCAGGCAAAGGTCAACCATACAAACCTTTTTAAATTTATTATCACAAAGCATTCATATGTAAAACTAGGTGAAGTGGGAATTTTTACTCCAATCTCATGATTTAAGGTTTTTTTTCTGAGGAGTCCCAGCTCATCCCCAACTCTTTCCTACTTCTTAGAGTAAGGTAATGAACTGAAAGTATTCAAGTTGGCAGCCTACTCCCTTCTGATTAGTTCAAAATGGGTTCCTCATCATTATTTTTCCTGTTCAACAATCTATTCAATTCCAGGATTGTGATAATGATGTTTTCTTTTATAGAGCTATTGTGCTACTTAATTAATGTTTGTTACATACTTGGAGGTCCTTGGATGGTAGATGATATTCTGGTGCCAAGTACGTTATTATTTCATTAAAATTAATGCCAAGATGAAACATAATGTGGAAGGTGATGGCCTGGAAATTATTTCGTATTACCAAGTGGAAAGAATATATTTGTTTGGCAGCTTTCTAAGTACAGTGTAAGCAGGTGCCCACCAGCAGACTGATACATAGAAGAACAACATTTCATCCAGATCATTTAAATTTTAATTGAATGCTTACAAATAATACAAAGTCTGCGTTTCATTTGCAAAGTGGAGATTCAGACCAATTACTTTTGAGAGGACAAATAGAAACCTGTAAAGAAAAAAAACAAAGTTAAATCACCAAAACACATTTACTGTAGTGAAAGAATGTGAGCCTGTGGTCCCGAAGATGGGCTTGAATCCAGGGTTCATCAGTGTTTATATTGCTTGACACCCAGAAAATCTGTCTGGTTCACTCTTGCATTCCAGTAGATGCAACATGGGCACATACCAAGGACTCACAGTCTATATGTAAATGAATAAATGTGTTCATGACTTTGGGCAAGACATGTTATAATGTAAATTTGTACTACAAAGTATTACAAAAATCAACTTGGATAATAGATATAAATGCTTTAAAAGTATGAAAGTGAAAGTGTTAAAGTCGGTCAGTTGTGTCCAACTCTTCTTGACTCCAAGGACTGTAGCCCACCAGGCCCGATTCTTAGCGACCCCATGGACTACAGCCCACCAAGCTCCTCCATCCATGAAATTCTCCAGGCCAGAATACTGGAGTGGGTTGCCATTTCCTTCTCCAGGGGATCTTCCTGACCCAAGGACTGAACCCAGGTCCCCTGCATTTCAGTCAGATTCTTTACTGTCTATTTAAAATATTCTATTCTAAAACCTTATTATATAAAATCCTCATAAAATTAAACTAATTTAATGACTTAGATAAGCATCAGGCCCGATTCTTAGCGACCCCATGGACTACAGCCCACCAAGCTCCTCCATCCATGAAATTCTCCAGGCCAGAATACTGGAGTGGGTTGCCATTTCCTTCTCCAGGGGATCTTCCTGACCCAAGGACTGAACCCAGGTCCCCTGCATTTCAGTCAGATTCTTTACTGTCTATTTAAAATATTCTATTCTAAAACCTTATTATATAAAATCCTTATAAAATTAAACTAATTTAATGACTTAGATAAGGATGCTTTCTGTTTACCCTCTCATTTAAATTTCCATTTTTTAGTTTTATGCCATGTATGTTCAGAATGAGCCATACTCTGTTTCTGACACCACAAAACATAAACAACACAGATTAATTGATAAAATTTTGACTATAAAATTATGAAATCCACTAACATTTATCTTACAAGACATGGAAAATATAGCCAAGGATAAATAATACATTTTAAATAAACTCTGATACCACTACTTGGAGAAAATAATCACTGGCATTTTCAATGTACTTCTTTCCTCTGCTGCACATATACACACATTCTCACAGATATAAATGCATAAATACATGCATGCTACATTTTAATTTCATATTCTGAATCGGTAAAAAACCTCAAAATATTGAATTGAATACTAAATAGACTTTATAAAACTATTTACTTAAAAATTAATGGCTTATCTCTCCAGTATTTAATTAAAATAAATAATAGTATGATAAAATCCATATGTGTAAAACTTTCATAACCATTTTTATTTCCCAATCAATTGATGAGGAATTATTGTTTAAAAGATCATTAATAAAAATTTAATGTTCCTATACAAAATGTATGCTGCTGCTGCTGCTAAGTCGCTTCAGTCGTGTCCGACTCTGTGTGACCCCATAGACGGCAGCCCACCAGGCTCCCCCGTCCCTGGGATTCTCCAGGCAAGAACACTGGAGTGGGTTGCCATTTCCTTCTCCAATGCATGAAAGTGAAAAGTGAAAGTAAAGTCGCTCAGTTGTGCCCGATTCTTAGCGACCCCATGGACTACAGCCCACCAAGCTCCTCCGCCCATGGGATTTTCCAGGCAAGAGTACTGGAGTGGGTTGCCATTGCCTTCTCTGACAAAATGTATAATAGCTTTCAAAACTGTAAGAATTACACTGCCATCAGCAGTTCCTATACTTAAGCTTACTGCTCATTTATATTTCATATTTTCTGACATATATGTCCATATCCTTTGTCTATTTTAGTATTTTACTTGATGCCTTTCATTTGGGTCATAAGGAACTATATGTAACATAGAGAATGCTTTTTGTGTAATAAAAACATTAATTGTCATATATTTTCACATTTGGAACAAAGTGTCTTAGGCAGGAACATGCCTGGAGTGTTAGAAGGAGAGGAAAGTGGTCACTTGAGTGGAAAAGAATGAAGCAGGAATTTTAAAAAATGATGTCTGAAGTTGGGGATTGAGGGCATATAGGCCTAGCCGGATAGGTAACATCATTAGCATTAACCTGAAGTAATGTTGGAAACTATCGCAGGGTTTGGAGGAGAGAAGTCACTTAGCTTTTTAAAGCATGATTCAACTTTGGCCACTGTCTTTTNTAATTTTAAAAAATGATGTCTGAAGTTGGGGATTGAGGGCATATAGGCCTAGCCGGATAGGTAACATCATTAGCATTAACCTGAAGTAATGTTGGAAACTATCGCAGGGTTTGGAGGAGAGAAGTCACTTAGCTTTTTAAAGCATGATTCAACTTTGGCCACTGTCTTTTTAAAATAAATTTTTATTGGAGTATAGTTGATTTACAATGTTGTGTTAGCTTCAGGTGTGCAGTAAAGTGAATTAGGGATACATATACATACATCCACTCTTTTGTAGATTCTTTTTCCATACATTCTGTTACAGAGCATTGAGGAAAGTTCCTTGTGCTGTACAGTAGGTCCATATTAACTATCTGCTTGGCTACTGTCTTAAGAATAGTCTGTGAAGGAGGCAAAGTGAAAGCAGAAAGACAAGTTAAGAAATACTATAGAAATCAGGGGAGAAGTGATGTAGGCTTCACATGATGTAGCCTTTTAAACAGAGAAGCAGTAAAGATGGTAAGAGAAAACCAGGTTCTGGAAATATTTTAAAGGTATTGCTAAAAGGATAATTAGATATTTATTCTGCTATGATATTGGTGATTATATATACAAGTCTAGTTTTTAGGGAAAAAGTCTGAATTGGAGATGTAAATCTTAGAATTGCTGGCACAGAAGTAATATTTAAAACTCTGGGAAGGAATGAGATCCCACAAGGAAAATAGGAGAAAAGGAACATGCAGTGAGCTCTGGGCCACTTTAACACTGAGAGGAAAGAAAGGAAGGAAGAGACAGCAAAAAGTTGGGAAAAGGGCAGAGGAAATGAGGTATGAGGCAAGTCAGGAAAATCAGAAGGGGAATGGAAAACAAGAGCATGGGCAGTTGTGACAAACGCTAACCCTCAGTCACGTGTGCCAATAATTTAACAATTTAGAAGACATGGTCACCATGTCTGTGGGGCAAACACCTAATTGGATTGGGTTTCAGTGGGAATTTGGAGTGAAAGAGAGGAGGGGAGACAAATCATTCAAGGATTTTTGCTGTAAAATGAGAATAAAACAATGATTAACCAGCAGGCTGGGAAAGTCGATTCAAGACAAACTCTATATTTTATTTCATACTTAGAATGGGAGAAATACAGTCTACTTATAAACTAATGAGAATTATCTAGTAAAGAGCTAGGATTTGAATGTGTAAACTAAACAGGCAAGAATTACTGTAGCAAAGATCTCAACTAAAAAGGCAGTATGAAACCCAGTGCAGGAGTACATAGTTTGGTTTTACAAAGGAACGGGAACAACTGAGTTTTGAGTTAGGAAGCTAGGTGCAAATGAGGAAGGTGTGTAGACATGGTAATGGGAGCTTGTGGAAACTGTGTTTTCACAGTGTCTGATCTTTATTTTGCAGAGGAAATGAGGTATGAGGCAAGTCAGGAAAATCAGAAGGGGAATGGAAAACAAGAGCATGGGCAGTTGTGACAAATGCTAACCCTCAGTCACGTGTGCCAATAATTTAACAATTTAGAAGACATGATCACCATGTCTGTGGGGCAAACACCTAATTGGATTGGGTTTCAGTGGGAATTTGGAGTGAAAGAGAGGAGGGGAGACAAGTCATTCAAGGATTTTTGCTGTAAAATGAGAATAAAACAATGATTAACCAGCAGGCTGGGAAAGTCGATTCAAGACAAACTCTATATTTTATTTCATACTTAGAATGGGAGAAATACAGTCTACTTATAAACTAATGAGAATTATCTAGTAAAGAGCTAGGATTTGAATGTGTAAACTAAACAGGCAAGAATTACTGTAGCAAAGATCTCAACTAAAAAGGCAGTATGAAACCCAGTGCAGGAGTACACAGTTTGGTTTTACAACGGAAAGGGAACAACTGAGTTTTGAGTTAGGAAGCTAGGTGCAAATGAGGAAGGTGTGTAGACATGGTAATGGGAGCCTGTGGAAACTGTGTTTTCANCTCTTCACATCAGGTGGCCAAAGTATTGGAGCTTCAGCACCAGTCCTTCTGAGAGAGCCAATTCCTAGGCAGGTTGATAAGAAGTCCAGGGTCCCTGAGGAGGAGAAAGGGGTCTGTGGCTCTTGAAGTGGAGATAGGGGTCTGAAATTCTCAAGGAAGAGGAAAGGAAAAGCATCTATTTTTTTTCCTTACATTCCTTAGTCTTAGTCACATAAAATGACTTTTTCTTTAAGCCTGGAATTGATGATTACACAACAAAAAACTCAGTTTAAACTCTGTACTAAGAATTATATAACAACATGTATCCTGCTTGAGGACAGTTTCTCCTTCCTGAAAACCTTCTGGCTAATCCTGTTATCTTAAAATGTAAGTTATGGGAGTGGGCCTAGTAAGATCTTTACAACCTGGAGACATTCTTTTGATTTATTGTAAAAATTAATTGAAAAGTATATATAACTCCCTTGCTAACACTAGTGAGGGAGGCACTCTCCATCCCCTTCTGATGTCTATGTCAGAAGCTTTCCCTGTCCCTTTTTCACTTTAATAAAACTCTGCTACTCAAAAGCCCTTGAGTGATCAAGCCCGGTTCCTGGTCTTGAAGTTAACTCTTCTTCTTCAGAGATCACTTCCAATGAATATTCAGGACTGATTTACTTTAGGATTGACTGGTTTGATCTTGCCGTCCAAGGGACTCTCAAGAGTCTTTTCTAACACCACAGTTCAAAAGCATCAGTTCTTTCATGCTCAGTTTATGGTCCCAACTCTCAGATCCATACATGATTACATCCATACATACATCCATACAGCTTTGACTAGAGAGATTTTGTTGGCAAAGTAACGTCTCTACTTTTTAATATGCTGTCTAGGCTGGTCATAGCTTTTCTTCCAAGGAGCAAGCATCTTTTAATTTCATGGCTGCAGTCACCATCTGCAGTGATTTTGGAGCCCCCCAAAACTGTTTCATCTAACACCACAGTTCAAAAGCATCAGTTCTTTCATGCTCAGTTTATGGTCCCAACTCTCAGATCCATACATGATTACATCCATACATACATCCATACAGCTTTGACTAGAGAGATTTTGTTGGCAAAGTAATGTCTCTACTTTTTAATATGCTGTCTAGGCTGGTCATAGCTTTTCTTCCAAGGAGCAAGCATCTTTTAATTTCATGGCTGCAGTCACCATCTGCAGTGATTTTGGAGCCCCCCAAAACTGTTTCCATTGTTTGCCCATCTATTTTCCAGGAAGTGATGGGACCAGATGCCATCTTCACTCTTTGAATTTTGACTTTTAAGTCAGCTTTTCACTTTCATCAAGAGGCTCTTCACTTTCTGTCATAGGTGGTGTCATTCATCTCCTTATCTGAAGTTATTGATATTTCTCCCAGCAATCTTGATTCCAGCTTGTGCTTCATCGAGCCCAGCTTTGACTAGAGAGATTTTGTTGGCAAAGTAACGTCTCTGCTTTTTAATATGCTGTCTAGGCTGGTCATAGCTTTTCTTCCAAGGAGCAAGCATCTTTTAATTTCATGGCTGCAGTCACCATCTGCAGTGATTTTGGAGCCCCCCAAAACTGTTTCCATTGTTTGCCCATCTATTTTCCAGGAAGTGATGGGACCAGATGCCATCTTCACTCTTTTAATTTTGACTTTTAAGTCAGCTTTTCACTTTCATCAAGAGGCTCTTCACTTTCTGTCATAGGTGGTGTCATTCATCTGCTTATCTGAAGTTATTGATGTTTCTCCCAGCAATCTTGATTCCAGCTTGTGCTTCATCGAGCCTGGCATTTTGCATGATGTACTCTGCATATAAGTTAAATAAGCAGGGTGACAATATGCAGCCTTGACGTACTCCTTTCCAGATTTGGAACCAGTCTGTTGTTCCATGTCCAGTTCTAACTGTTGCTCCTTGACCTGCATACAGATTTCTTAGAAGGCAGGTCAGGTGGTCTGGTATTCTCATCTCTTAAAGAATTTTCCACCATTTGTGGAAGTCAAAGGCTTTGGTGTAGTCAATGAAGCAGAAGCTGATGATTTTCTGGAATTCTCTTGCTTTTTCTATGGTCCAACGATGTTGGCAATTTGATCTCTGGTTCCTCTTCCTTCTCTAAATCCAGCTTGAATATTTGGAAAGTATCAGTTCAACAGCATGGATGTACTTATATGCTGATTTTTTTTCCCAGTAAATAGATACTACAGGACTGCTGCTGCTGCTGCTAAGTTGATTCAGTCGTGTCCGACTCTGTGCAACCCCATAGATGGCAGCCCACAAGGCTCCTCCGTCCCTGGGATTCTCCGGGCAAGAATACTGGAGTGGGTTGCCATTTCCTTCTCCAATGCATCAAAGTGAAAAGTGAAAGTGAAGTCGCTCAGTTGTGTCTGACTCTTAGTGACCCCATGGACTGCAGCCTACTACCAGGCTCTTCCATCCATGAGATTTTCCAGGCAAGAGTACTGGAGTGGGGTGCCATTGCCTTCTCCACTACAGAGTTACACATCTATAAAAAAAAGTACGAGTAATCTAATTTATAATCTAATTAGTAATCTAATTTGAATTTTAAAAATTAGAAATGTATTTGAGGGAATTACTAGTACTGTCTCATACATTTTCATCTATCGTGTTTTTTTCTTCAGTAAATTCCTACACATACTTTGTTAGAGTTATTTTAGGTACTTAATTGTCTGTTAATACTGTAAGTGGTATGAAGTGAAGTGAAGTGAAGTGAAGTTGCTCAGTCATGTCCAACTCTTTGCGACCCAATGGACTGTTGCCTACCAGTCTCCTCCATCCATGAGATTCTCCAGGCAAGAATACTGGAGTGGGTTGCCATTTCCTTCTCCAGGGGATCTTCCCAATCCAGGGATCGAACCCGGGTGTCCCATATTGCAGGCAGACGCTTTAACCTCTGAGCCACCAGGGAAGCCCCTTATAAGTGGTAAACTTTTTAAAATTTATTTAAATATCTGCTTAACTTGGAAGAATAATCAGGAAGTATCTATATTTTATCCAACACCTGCCCCTTGAATAGCTCCTAAGATAGAAGCTATTGCTTTCAAGTCTTTGTTCAGTATTAAAATGATGGTTCCAGTAGAGTTCAATTGAAAATTTCAATCTGACTCCCAGGTCATAGACTTTTCTCTTTCCCTACCTCTAGGCTGACACATACAATGAAGCCCTGGAGAAGAAGATTCTTCTACTCTTCCTTCCTTGTTCATTACTTTCCCAACTTCTCTGCAACTTCTGGGTTTCCCTTCCTTCTTCAAAGTAAGTTTAGTGTCAAAGCAAAGAATTTTACTGGAAAAGTTAAACAGGTAAGGACAATTTATTCAAGACTATCGTAATAGAGGTGAGAGGCCACAGCTCAGCCTCAAATAAAGGGCTGGAGAGTTTTTAAGAACTGGAGTCGGGGAGTGTTAGGCCACCTGGTTCCTATAATTGGCTCTACCCAAGGGAAAAGTAGACTTCATAAGAGAAAGCAGGTTTAAAACTTGGACAAGGCTCCAATTGAAGTCAGCCTCCTATCATCCCACAGAAACTAGAAGATAGGTGCTCTATCCTCCTTGATGACTGCATTTTGAAGGTTGGCTCCCAGGTCCTTCAGAAAAAATTTTAGGTTGTAAAACTGGCAAGAGGCTTTTAAAAAGATTTACATGTCAATGTGGCAGAGGAAGAATTTACAAGTACACTTTTTTCCTAAAGTAAATGTTCTAAGTAAAGGGAGGTCAGAGCCTTGAGTCAGGAAGAAGCTTGTCTAAAATTTAGTCAAAAATGGGTGGAAGATTAAGGCTGTCTTGATCAGTGGGTGCACATTTCTTTTCCCTGTCTTGTGCCTTAGCCAAAATTTAGAGACAATAGAAAAATCCCCTTTTTTCATTTGTAACTTTTTCTAATTATTTATGCTGGTGTTTATAAATACAACTGATCTGTGTAAATTTGTGTATTAGTCCAGAAAATTATTTTGTACAAATTATCTTCCTAGCAAATTATGACAGTTTTCCTTATTTGAGATCAATAGTTTTCTTTTTTCCTTAGATGTTTTACTTCCTGTGTTTACCAGAACCTCCCTTATGAAGTTCAGTATATGCAGGGAGAGAAGGCATTCTTTTCTCCTGTCTGACTTTAAAGAGAGTACTACTAACATCTTTAAGAATAAATGGATAAATTCTGTTAATTAACTATGCCTGTATTATTTCATTCACTCAAATCAACATTATAATATATGATAATATGTGGCATAATATGTACTCTCGCATTTTTTTTCTTTTAAAACATGTTCTTGGATGTTCTTATTTATCCTTCATCATTCTGTCAATTTTAAATCACCATTGGGATTTCATATGTATACATTTGAGTCTATCAGTACATTTTTACAGATAAAAATCATAGATTTCTAGAACCAGATTATTGTTGTTATTAAATACGTTTTGTGCTTCCTCAAGAATTACTTTTGCTGTTTCTCTGTTATATACCCATATTTATATTACCTTAAATCAACTTTCCTTTTCATTTTCAAGGATGCATGTTATATTTTGTTTCATTTCATTCTGTTTTTCATGTTATTTATCATCACATTAATATCCCTCATTTAAATATATTGATTATATATTGAAGTGAAGTGAAGTCGCTAGTCGTGTCTGACTCTTTGTGACCCCATGGACTGTAGCCTACAGGCTTCTCTGTCCATGGGATTTTCCAGGCAAGAGTACTATAGTGGGCTGCCATTTCCTTCTCCAGAGGATCTTCCGAACCCAGGGATCGAACCCAGGTCTCCCGCATTGTAGACAGACTTTTTACAGTCTGAGCCACCAAGGAAGCCCTTCTTAATTATATATTAATATATCTGACATTCTAATTATCTGTCCTTATTCTCTAGATTATAAGAGATAGTTTTCATCTGTAATACTGATTCTAATTTACATAGTTTTCTTTCAAAATAGATTGCTTTAGAACTTTTTAGTTTTCCTTATATTTTCATACCCCTATGAGATTTCTTTTCTTCTGTTTATTTTTATCAAAAATTCTCATTATGCTATCATCTCATCTTTTATCTTTCTCTACTGTCAGCATTTTGAGATGCGAGTACACAGTTATATCTTTCATATTTGTCTTCATTGCTATTCACTTTTCATGTTGGCTTTTTATCAGTTTTATTACAAATTCAAGTGCTCTTTGTTTCCCAATCTTAAATGGAGAGGGCTCCAGCTTGGCTGAGGTTTTGACATAAATAGAATGGGTAAATTATTTCTGCCCTCCTAATTCTCTGAGTCAGAAAGCAATCTGGATTGTAATATATGTGTACCCAACTGTCTGTTGTTTAAAGTTTATATCTGATATGATTCTACTGAAATTAAAGGGCTTTCATTTTTTCCAATGACAAGAATTTATTATTGGAATATTTGAAGGAGGATGCAATTCTTTCCTTTTCAGAAACAGCACATGAGCCTCTGAAGCCCCTCACATACCAACACGCCAGCTTTTTCCATCTCTGTCTTGGCTTATGATGGACTTCACATCCTACGTATAACAGATCACTGAATGTCTAACTCATTCCTGAGATGGAAATAAATGAGAACCAGAGCATTTAATGGAGTCATATTTGAGGGGACTAAAAACAGAATACTCCTTTAAGGTGTATTCATGTATATTTGGGTAGATGAAGGATCAGATATTTCCCCAGTCTAGTCTGGGAAGATTGGTTTTCTTTGTGATTGCATGGACATCTACCATCATCATCTTAAAGTTTTTCATTTTTTGCTGTAGGTCTTATGATAGCTCAGTTGGTAAATAATTCAGCTGCAATGCAGGAGACCCTGCTTCGATTTCTGGGTCAGGAAGATCTGCTGGAGAAGGGATAGGCTACCCAATCCAGTATTCTTGGGCTTCCCTTGTGGCTCAAATGGTAAAGAATCCTCCTGCAATGAGGAAGACCTGGGTTCGATCGCTGGGTTGGGAAGATCCCCTGGAGACGGGAAAGACTACCCACTCCAGTATTCTGGCCTGGAGAATTCCATGAACTATATAGTCCACAAGGTCAAAAAGAGTTGGACATGACAATGAGTTTCACTTCCACTATCTCTGTTATGGTTCAGAACTGTTTCTTCAGGGACCTTACAAGTCCTTGTCTGGTGTTCACAGGTTTTAGTGCTATAACTTTGTGTCTGTTGCTGTGTTTTCATAGATATTTCAATTGGAGTTCAGTAGCCTCAGCTAGCAGGCATTATTTCAAATTGTACTCAAATTTGGCATTGTTTGTGCTATATATTTCATAAAATCAATAGGTAGCAGAACATCGTGGAAGATTTTGGCAATAGATTGACTGCTGGCTTTTTCTTGTGAGGCCAAAATTTGGGTATTAGTTTACATTTTTACAGGTATTTGAAATATCTTATGAAAAGTAGGTAATGCAGTGTCTAGTAATAGCTTAAATTCTGAATTTCACAGTTTCATTTTTCTTAATCATTTTTTCATTTTTATGATCATCAAATAAGCTAACTCACTTTCAAAGTATTTGAAAAGTATTTTCAAAGTATTTGGTCACAAAAAAAGATGTTTTTAAAATACTGCCACGTTTAGTTATACTTTTCAGGAGAGAAGTACTTTGTAGTTATATGTCAGTAATAACCTGATGGGGCTTCCCAGGGGATGCTAGTGGTAAAGAACCCACCTGCCTTACAGGAGATGTAAGAGACACAGGTTCGATTCCTGGTCAGGAAGATCCCCTTGAGGAGGGGATGGCAACCTCTCCAGTATTGCTTGGAGAATCCCATGGACAGAGGAGACAGGTGGACTATAGTCCATAGGGTCAAAAAAGAGTCAGACACGACTGAAGCGACTTAGCACACAATAACCTGATGGGTAATGATATGAATGTCCACCGGCTATGTCTTATTTTGGTGATGTTTTCCCAGTGCAGTGCAACCCTGAATAGAGTTCCATACACATGCAGACCAGGAGACCACATGTTATTAAACTCTTTTGTGAACAGTTGACATCAAGAAAGTCTCAAACTTTTCACCTGTTTTAAGTAACTCACAAAGATATTTGTCACCCAGCTTCTTGGTTCCTAGTATTGTTTTTCTGTCTTATTCTTTTGAAAATAATTGACTTTCACGGATCCTTTCATCTTTTTAAAAGCAGAAGGAGGGTCTTTAAAAGCAGCAGACTGGGCCAAAAAAAAAGACAGAATAATGCTTCAAAGGAACAGTGAAGTGCAATTTGAAACTGTGTTACAGCACTGGGAGCTGCTTAAACACAGAAAATGTGCTCAGGCTTATGAGAGCTGCCTGCGTGCACCACAACTCCTCCAGTCACTCCTATGGAAAGTTATAAGCAGCAATGCAACCACTAAATCACAGCTTTGAACCCCAGTCAAAGAAGTGTCTCTCTTTCAGGGCAGCACTGCTGATATTTGGCATCAACTTTGCTAGCTTTTGACCGTTTCCTCTCTGACAGACCTCTTACTTATATTATGCTCTCCTGTCTTAAGCGTGCTTCTCTCACTAAAATCACAAAGGAAGGGGAAAGAGAAATATATTAGGGGTTTTGATGCAAGAATCCGTTCAGTGCTCTCTCCTTCTCTTTCCTTAACTCAGAGCCACAGGATAGAGATAGGAAATGTTATTAACCACCTAGAAAATATCCAGTAACCACATAAATAAGCAGAAGACTAAGTAGATTTTTTTTTCTCATGCCATAGAGAAAACATGATGTCTTTGTCTACTGATAAGCAACAGACACCTGAACACACAAGGGCTTTAAATAACCACCACTTGAACATGTCTTGCTGTTTTGTGAGGCATAAATATGCACACAGGGATGATTCTTCCATTCCATGCAGCATCAGCTCCTTGGTAACTGTATTTTGGTGGCACCTAGGCTGATTTCAGTGGTCTGTGATTTTACTCATCTGCCTAGCAATCTTGGGAAGGAGGAAAAGGCTGAAGGCTGAACTCAGCTAGATCCCCCTGCAATGTAATCTTAGGACTTCTCCAGCTCATCTCCCCAAATAGCTGGCCATCTTTCATGGTGACTCAGACTTCCAAGAGGCTAAGGTAGCACTTGCTGCGTGTTTTAGAGCTTAAACACAGAGTGTCACCAGAGCAGTCTTGAGCCAGGCCACAAGGAGAATAAGAATATACCCAAGTCTCAAATGGAAGAACTAAAGAATTTGTGGCATTCTGTTATCCATTTCAGGACACCATGTATTTTTAGGGCTTAATAATAATATATGGAATAATAAATGTCCTTCACGTTAGTTCCATGTATGCACTGAGCTCAATAGTGTTTATTAACTCAACATTGCAGGTGGCAGACAGGAATTCACATTTTAGTACGGTCATTATGTATTCCCTATCTTGTGTGTGTGTGTCTGTGTATGCAAGCAAGCATGCAAGCCTCTCCTTCTCCGCCCCTCCCCAAATCATCTGTGTTACAGAAAAAATCTGAGACTGGATTCCAAAGCATTTTAAAGTGGTCTGTGGTAAGAGTCAAAGAAGATAATTTATCTCTAGGAAACAACATGGCATAAGCACCATACAATCAGCAGTGGGTTAACCAAGTGTTATTTTAAATTATAAGTGAAAAACAAATTGCCAGTGGTTTATGAACTGAGGCATAACCTCTCTGAGCTCATCCTCTGTTTTACCCTTAGCCAAAGACATCAGAGGGAAAGACAGCAAAACAAGAGCTAGTAAAAATCATCACAGATGATTTGGGAGGGGCGGAGAAGGAGAGGCTTGCATGCTTGCTTGCATACACAGACACACACACACAAGATAGGGAATACATAATGACCGTACTAAAATGTGAATTCCTGTCTGCCACCTGCAATGTTGAGTTAATAAACACTATTGAGCTCAGTGCATACATGGAACTAACGTGAAGGACATTTATTATTCCATATATTATTATTAAGCCCTAAAAATACATGGTGTCCTGAAATGGATAACAGAATGCCACAAATTCTTTAGTTCTTCCATTTGAGACTTGGGTATATTCTTATTCTCCTTGTGGCCTGGCTCAAGACTGCTCTGGTGACACTCTGTGTTTAAGCTCTAAAACACGCAGCAGTAAAGCTGAAAGTGGTGATAAAAAGAGGAAAACAAGGTACCTGACAATAATAGGAATACAATTATTCAAAGGAAAGTAAGGGAGTAAAACATGAAAGAGAAAGATGAAAGCAAGGGGAGGAGAAGAAAAACATAAGGAAAAGGAAAAGAAAACGGAGAGAAAGGAAGCAATACTAGTTACTTTTTTCATCTCAGATAATTTGTGTCCTACCAGGTATCCATCAACACAAAATGTGCTTTATTTCCGAAATAGCTATCCCCAGGTAAATTATTAAGCAGTTATTAACTAAATACTAAGAGGGAAGAATTCTTTATTTTGTGACCTTTCAAGTACTTGATATAATGCTAGAAACTGTATCAGTTCAGTTCGGTTGGTCAGTCCTGTCCGACTCTTTGCGACCCCATGAACTGCAGCACGCCAGACTTCCCTGTCCATCACCAACTCCCATAGCTTACTCATACTCACATCCATTGAGTCAGTGATGCCATTAACCATCTTATCCTCTGTCATCCCCTTCTCCTCCTGCCTTAAATATTTTCTAGCATCAGGGTCTTTTCCAATGAGTCAGTTCTTCGCATCAGTTGGCCAAAGTATTGGAGTTTCAGCTTCAGCATCAGTTCTTCCAATGAATATTCAGGACTGATTTCCTTTAGGATGGACTGGTTGGTCTCCTTGCAGTCCAAGGGACTCCCAAGAGTCTTTTCCAACACCACAGTTCAAAAGCATCAATTCTTTGGCACTCAGCTTTCTTTATAGTCCAACTCTCACATCCATATATGACTACTGGAAAAACCAAAGCTTCGACTAGATGGACTTTGTTGGCAATGTAATGTCTCTGCTTTTTAATATGCTATCTAGGTTGGTCATGGAGAAGGCAATGGCACCCCACTCCAGTACTCTTGTCTGGAAAATCCCATGGACGGAGGACCCTGGTGGGCTTCAGTCCATGGGGTCACTAAGAGTCAGACACGATTGAATGACCTCACTTTCACTTTTCACTTTCATGCATTAGAGAAGGAAATGGCAACCCAATCCGGTGTTCTTGCCTGGAGAATCCCAGGGATTGGGAGCCTGGTGGGCTGCCGTCTATGGGGTCCCACAGACTCGGACATGACTGAAGTGACTTGGCAGCTTGGCAGCAGGTTGGTCATAGCTTTTCTTCCAAGGAGCAAGTGTCTTTTAATGTCATGGCTGCAGTCACCATCTGCAGTGATTTTGGACCCCAAAAAGTAAAATCTGTCACTGTTTCCACTGTTTCCTCATCTATTTGCTGTGAAGTGATGGGACCAGATGCCATGATCTTAGTTTTCTGAATGTTGAGTTTTAAGCCAACTTTTTCACACTCCTCTTTCATTTTCATCAAGAGGCTCTTTAGTTCTTCTTTGCTTTCTGCCATAATGGTGGTATCATCTGCATATCTGAAGTTTTTGATATTTCTCCCAGAAATCTTGATTCCAGCTTTTGCTTCATCCAGCCCAGCATTTCTCGTGATGTACTCTGCATTTAAGTTAAATAAGCAGGGTGATAATATACAGCCTTGACATACTCTTTCCCCACTTTGGAACCAGTCTTTTCTTCCATGTCCAGTTCTAACTGTTGCTTCTTGACCTGCATACAGATTTCTCAGGAGGCAGGTCAGG
The DNA here is from genome assembly GCA_006408695.1 of Aepyceros melampus. NCBI lineage: Eukaryota > Metazoa > Chordata > Mammalia > Artiodactyla > Bovidae > Aepyceros > Aepyceros melampus. The sequence goes on along the minus strand of SJXQ01009783.1, from coordinate 3,258 downwards.
TGGTCTGGTATTCCCATCTGTTTCAAAATTTTCTACAGTTTGTTGTGATCACATAGTCATACTGTATGCTTAATATTAAATCCAGGTTACATGAAAGGAAGATAATTCAATCTAAATATTTGCCCAGGTTAGGATTTAATGATTGGATCATAGGTATTGGCTTTTTATATCACCTTTGTAGATATCATCTAAGTGAAGAAATGAAAAAATTAAGATAAGTAGATATTGGTCCTAATTATTAGATAAAAGCCCATAAGGTCATTGTCACTTCCTTGGTAAAAACTTGCAAACTTGGTTGAGGATTTGTCTAAAGTGAAAAGGTAAGTATTAATATTAACATATATCTAATGAACATCATCCAAAACAAAAGTCTTTTTTTTCATAATGCACATTTGCCATATTCATCACAATGCTTATGACACACACAAAGCCATTATTGCCCTGTGGCATAACACTACCCATTACTACAGTAACATTGTAACTTGTTTCCAGTCCTCTCTTTTAGGAATCTAAAGTGAGGTTGCCATCTTAAGAAAGGTATTTCTCAGAACCTCAGCTTATTAAAAAAAAAAAAAACTACACAAATTTATTCTGGGATACTAAGGGCACCTTCAGTTGAACATAAAGAACCTCTTATGAGTCTAGCTTAAGAAATACACCACCTCTAATTATACACTATTTCTCTTTTATAATGCAGTATATAAAGTTTAGGAATATATACATCCCAATTGTATGCAAATCCAAAACTGTAGCTTGACAGGTGTTATTGTGTATTTGAATGTCTAGTAGAAATGATTCCTGGAATATAGTTATCTTGTTTGTATGACCATGATTTTGTACTTGTTTTGTCAGTTTCTGGAATCAATTATAATATGTATATAAATATTATAAATAGCCCTCATTTGAAACTATCAAATTATAATGGCTGTGTGTGCATGCTATGTCACTTCAGTCATTTCCAACTATTTGAGACCCCATGGACTGAAGCCCTCCCGGCTCCTCTATCCATGGGATTCTCCAGGCAAGAATACTGGAGTGGGTTGCCTTGCCCTCCTCCAGGGATAATGGCTGATATAAACATTATTAACTACTAGAGAATTTAACTAGAGCCTATACTTCAAGTGTTTGAATGTGTGTATATATGTATATGTAGTATATGTAGTAATTTTCTAGGAATGTTTGAAGGTTTATTAGTGCTATAATATTATGTATCTTAGTAGTTTAAAAAGTTTATCTAGAGCAATCTACATCAGATATTTCAGAGAAGAAGCAGGAAAGACTATATTTATAAGAAATACTATATTAATAAAGAACAACAACTGTATTGTTTATTAAAGCTCTTCCAGCAAGGAAGGGTCTCCACTATGTATTTAGACATTTCTGATTTTTCATTGTTTCTGGTTCAAATAAAAACAATCAGAAGAAGATAGATACATCTTTAACTAATTATATATATTTCTCACAAATTTATCTTCTCTAAAATTCCCTGGTATTTGTATACAATATATTTTATACAGGACATTTCAGAAATTATGTTTTGGGCATACCTGCCCCCTACCAACCATCAACTTCAGAAGAAATATCATTATATTCAAAACTTTATTACATAATGACTTTCAATTGCAAAATATTCTCAATTACATTTTAGAATCAAAATTCCTTTTTCTTCTCTTTAAACTCTGAACTTAATTTCAAACTTTATATGTGGGAGAAAAAATGCATGCATAAATGGCTTGTTGACAAATATGAAAATTTAAACCTTAATCTAATACTTTCAAGATATTTAAATTAACACAAGTTCATACATATGTATTTTGGACAGATAAGGTAGTGTGTATTGTATATCTGGTGTTATGATATGGGCTAGAAATTTAATAAATATATGCTGTGTACATAGTTTTAAAATATGTCCACCTTGAATCAAAGTATATTCTTTGATGAGATGAAACATTTCAAATATTATTCTTTAATTCCAAAAGAGGCTAAAAATTTTTGCAGGTTAAAGAACCAAAACAAATATTAAAATTAAATCAGTACTCCTTTCAAAGTCAGAAAAGATTTGAATTCTCATTTAATCTAACATCTCATTTAATTACTAATCATTCTATATTATCCTTGATATATAAAAAGTCAACTATTTCAACCCTGGGACTTCTTTGGAAGGAATGATGCTAAAGCTGAAGCTCCAGTACTTTGGCTACCTCATGGAAGAGCTGACTCATTGGAAAAGACTCTGATGCTGGGAGGGATTGGGGGCAGGAGGAGAAGGGGACGACCGAGGATGAGATGGCTGGATGGCATCACGGACTCGATGGGCGTGAGTCTGAGTGAACTCCAGGAGATAGTGATGGATAGGGAGACCTGGCGTGCTGCGATTCATGAGGTCACAAAGAGTCGGACACGACTGAGCGATTGAACTGAAGAGTGATCTGTTTCATCGTTTTCAGGGACCTGTAGGGCAAAACTCTTACCTAAAATGAAAAAAAACCTCCTGTTTGTCATTCCCAGACCATTCAGCTATGACCTAAATCAAATCCCTTATGATTATACAGTGGAAGTGAGAAATAGATTTAAGGGTCTAGATCTGATAGATAGAGTGCCTGATGAATTATGGAATGAGGTTCGTGACATTGTACAGGAGATAGGGATCAATACCATGCCCATGGAAAAGAAATGCAAAAAGGCAAAATGGCTGTCTGGGGAGGCCTTACAAATAGCTGTGAAAAGAAGAGAAGCAAAAGGCAAAGGACAAAAGGAAAGATATAAGCATCTGAATGCAGAGTTCCAAAGAATAGCAAGACGAGATAAGAAAGCCTTCTTCAGCAATCAATGCAAAGAAATAGAGGAAAAGAACAGAATGGGAAAGACTAGAGATCTCTTCAAGAAAATTAGAGATACCAAGGGAACATTTCATGCAAAGATGGGCTCGATAAAGGACAGAAATGGTCTGGACCTAACAGAAGCAGAAGATATTAAGAAGAGGTGGCAAGAATACACGGAAGAACTGTACAAAAAAGATCTTCATGACCCAGATAATCATGATGATGTGTTGACTAATCTAGAGCCAGACATCTTGGAATGTGAAGTCAAGTGGGCCTTAGAAAGCATCACTACGAACAAAGCTAGTGGAGGTGATGGAATTCCAGTTGAGCTGTTTCAAATCCTGAAAGATGATGCTGTGAAAGTGCTGCACTCAATTTGCCAGCAAATCTGGAAAACTCAGCAGTGGCCACAGGACTGGAAAAGGTCAGTTTTCAT
>SJXQ01009781.1:17959-96482 GCA_006408695.1 Aepyceros melampus | reverse complement strand
ATCTGATGTCGGTGTTGACCATCTGGTGATGTCCATGTGTAGAGTCTTCTCTTGTGTTGTTGAAGAGGGTGTTTGCTAGACCAGTGCATTTTCTTGGCCAAACTCTGTTAGTCTTTGCCCTGCTTCATTCCGCATTCCAAGGCCAAATTTGCCTGTTACTCCAGGTGTGTCTTGACTTCCTACTTTTGCATTCCAGTCCCCTATAATGAAAATGACATCTTTTTTGGGTGTTAGTTCTAAAAGGTCTTGTAGGACTTCATAGAAGTGTTCAACTTCAGCTTCTTCAGTGTTACTGGTTGGGGCATAGACTTGGATTACGATGATATTGAATGGTTTGCCTTGGAAACAAATCGAGATCGTTCTGTAGTTTTTGAGATTACATCCAAGTACTGCATTTCAGACTCTCTTTTTGACCATGATGGCTACTCCATTTCTTCTGAGGCATTCCTGCCCGCAGTAGTAGATACAATGGTCATCTGAGTTAAATTCACCCAGTCTAGTCCATTTTAGTTCGCTAATTCGTAGAATGTCGATGTTCACTCTTGCCATCTCCTGTTTGACCACTTCCAATTTGCCTTGATTCATGGACCTGACATTTCACATCCCTATCTATCACCAGTCACATCCACAGCTGGGTTTTGTTTTTGCTTTGGCTCCATCCCTTCACTCTTTCTGGAGTTATTTCTCCACTGATCTCCAGTAGCATATTGGGCACCTACTGACTTGGGGAGTTCCTCTTTCAGTATCCTACAGTTTTGCCTCTTCATACTGTTCATGGGTTCTCAAGGCAAGAATACTGAAGTGGTTTGACATTCCCTTCTCCAGTGGACCACATTCTGTCAGACTTCTCCACCATGACCTGCCCGTCTTGGGTTGCCCCGTGCACATGGCTTAGTTTCATTGAGTTAGACAGGGGTGTGGTCCTAGTGTGATTAGATTGACTAGTTTTCTGTGAGTATGGTTTCAGTGTATATGTCCTATGATTCCCTCTTGCAACACCTACCATCTTACTTGGGTTTCTCTTACCTTGGGCGTGGGGTATCTCTTCACAGCTGTTCCAGCAAAGTGCAGCTGCTGCTCTTTATCTTGGATGAGGGATACTCCACACCACCGCCCTTCTTGACCTTTAATGTGGGATAGCTCTTCTAGGCCCTCCTTCGCCCGCGCAGCCACAGCTCCTTGGACGTTGGGTTAAGTAGCACCAAAAAAATAGATGTAAGTTTGGCAAAATGTGTACAGGATATCTGAGCTGAAAAGTATAAAACACTCATGAAAGAAATTAAAGAAGGGCCAATTATAGAGAATTTACCTCTTTGTGGTTTTGAAGACTAAACATTAAGATGTAATTTCTCCTCAGATTGATCCACCAGATCAGAATCCAAAAAACATTTTTTGTAGATAATGATAAGCTGCTTTTAGGAAATCATAGAATGGCAAAGAAACACAGATAGCTAAAAGGCTTTTGCTAAAGAACAACATCATTGGAGAATCTGATATGAAATTCAGCTGATTTCAAGGAGTTCTTTACAGTTAGAGTAATCAGGGTGTCAAAGTAGACCTCTGGAAAATGCAAAAGGCTGTTCAGTAGAAAAAAGAATCTTGTTTATAATTGGTTACAGAATAATTGAGAAATGTAAAATAGTAAAATCGACACAGGAGAAAACAGAAAAATTTTTGTAGCCTTGACTTAGAGACTTCTTAGATATAATCAAAAGCACAAAATCAATTGGTAAATTTGATTTAGTTAACATGGAAACTAATACTCTGAAAGAAATGGAGAGGATGAAAAGTGTTAGATTGACAGAAAATACTTGCAGGTCACATATCTGATAAAGATTGTGTTTGTAGATTGTTGAAAGAACTCTCTAGAAACTCAGCAGTAAGAAAACAGCCCCAGGGAATCCCATTGAAGTCCAGTGATTATGGCTCCCTGCTCTCAATGCCAAGGGCCTGGGTTAAATCCATGGTTGAGGAACTAAGATCCCACAAGCCATTGAGTGGGGCCAAAAAATAAAAGAAGGAAAGAAAACAATCCACTTTAACAGTAGTAGGCAAAAGATTTGAACAGAAGCTCTGTTGAAAAGATTTGAGTGACAAGGAAGTAACTGAAAAGACTTCTACACATTAGTCTCTAGGGAAATGCAAATTAAACCTCAGCAAGATGCTACTTCTTGGGACTTCCCTAGTGGCCCAGTGGTAAAGAATCTTCTTGACAGTGCAGGAGATACATGGGTTTGATCCCTGATCCTGAAAGAGCCCATATGCAGCGGAGCAACTAAGGCCAAGCACCACAACTCTTGAGCCCGTGTTCTGGAGCTTGGGAACTGCAACTACTGAAGTACATGTACCCTAGAATCAATGCTCCACAACAAGAGAAGCCACTGCAGTGAGAAGCCTGCATGTTGTAGAGTAGCCCCTGCTCACCATAACTGCAGAAGAGCTTGCATAGCAGTGAATACCCAGCACAACCAAAAGTAACCAAAAGTATATACGTAGTTTCATTTATATGCCTGCTTAGTTGCTAAGTCATGTTTGCGTCTTTGCACTCCCCATAGACTGGAGTCCACCAGGCTCCTTTGTCCGTGGGATTTTCCAGGCAAGACTGGAGTGGGTTTTCAGTTCCTTCTCAAGGGGATCTTCTGACCAGGACTGAAACCCACATCTACTGCGTTGGCAGGTGGTTTCTTTACCCTTGAACCACCTGAGAAGCCCGTGGCTGTGAGTGGATGTGGGTGTGTTTACCCCTGAACCACCTGAGAAGCCCGTGTGTGTGTCTTTTCTACTTCTCAACTATTGGAATGATTAAGAAGCAAGACAACCTTGTCCTCCACTTAGCAGACAATATACCAGGTGTTAGTGAGGATATAGGATAGGACTGAGCTACTGAGCACACAGCAGAGAGCACCTGAAACTTTTACACCTTGCTGTTGGGAATGCAAAAATGGTACAGCCACGTTGGGTAACAGTTTGTTTCTCATAAAGTTAAACTTACATGACCCAGTAGGTTCAATCCTAGATATTTACTCAAGAAAAATGAGAATTTATGTTCACACAGAAACTGCTGTGAATGTTTCTGGCAAAAAAGTAACAGCTGGTGAGGATATGGAGCATCACAAAGTTGCATTCACTGCTGGTGGGAATCCAAATGGTGCAGCCACTCTGGACAGTTTGTTGTTTTACAAAAGGAATTCGACGCTTTATCAGTGGACCCAGTAATCACACTCCTTGGAGTTTAACCAAATGAGTTAAAAATATTTAAGTGCATAGAAAAGACCTCCTTATGAGTGTTTACAGTAACTTTATTCATAATTGCCAAAACTTATATAACCAAGCTGTACTCTGTAGGTAAGTGGAGAAATGTGATCCATCCAGACAATGGAATGTTAGTGCTGAAAAGAAACGAGCTAACTATTGTGGAAAAGACCTAAAGGGGTTTAAATACATATTTCCATGTGAAAGAAGCCAATCTTGAATACGTCTTTCAAACTCATAGGATGTACAATACTGAGAATGAACCCGCATAGAAACTTTGAGCTTTGAGAGACAATGATGCATTAATGTTGGTACACTGGTTTTAACTTTCACTCTGATGCTGAATATTGTGGGGAGGGGCACTGTGTGTGTGTGTGTGTGTGTGTGTGTGTGTGTGTGTAGGAATTCTGTGCTTTCTGCTAACTTGCTGTGGAGCTAAAAACTGCTTAAAAAAAAAAAGTATATTTACCAGGAAGGTGAAAGGCTTAATATGCTGAGAACTATAAAACTAATAAAGGAAATTGAAGATGATTCAGAGATATGAAAAGGTATCCCATGCTCTTGGATTGGAAGAATTAATATTGTTAAAATCTCCATACTGCCTAAAGCAATCTGCAGATTTAATATGATCCCTGTCATATCACCCATTATGTTTTTCACAGAACTAGAACAAAGAATTCTAAAGTTTACATGGAACCAGAAAAGACCCAGGATTGCCAAAGCAATCATGAGGGAAAAGAACCAAGCAGGAGAAATCACCCTCCAGACTTCAGACAATACTACAAAGCTATAGTAATCAAAACAGCATGCATGATACTGGCACAAAAGCATATATGGATCAATAGAACAGAATAGAGAGCCCAGAAACACCCCCACACACCTATAGTTAGTTAATTTTTGACAAAGGCGGCAAGATATACAGTGGGGATAAGGTAGTCTTTTCAGCAAATGGTGTTGGGAAGGTTGGACAGCTTCATATAAATAAAGTTAGAACATACCCTCACGTCACACACAAAAACTTAAAATGGCTTAAAGACTACATATAAGAGACTACACTATGAAACTCCTAGAAGAGAACATAGGCAAGACATTCATTGATGTAAATTGTCCCAGTGTTTTCTTAGGTCAGTCACCCAAGGCAATAGAAATAAAAGCAAAAATTAACAAATGTGACCAATTCAAACTTCCAAGTTTTTACATAGCAAAGGAAACCATAAACAAGATGAAAGACAGCCTGTGAAATGGAAGGAAATATTTGTAAACAGTGTGACCAACGGGGTTAATTTGTAAAATAAAGTTATATTTAAAAAAACCCTATCAAAAAAATGGGCAGATCTAAATAGACATTTCTCTGAAGAAAACATAGATGACCAATAAGCATGTGAAAAGATGCTCAGCATTGCTAATTATTAGAGAAATGTAAATCGAAACCACAATGAGGTATCACCTCACACTGGTCAGAATGGCCTTATTAAAAAAAATCTACTCAAAATTCTCCAACCCAGGCTTCGCAACAGTACATGAATCGTGAACTTCCAGATGTTCAAGCTGGGTTTAGAAAAGGCAGAGGAACCAGAGATCAAATTGCCAACATCCGTTGGATCATTGAAAAAGCAAGAGTTTCAGAAAGACATATGCTTCATTGACTACGCCAAAACAACAAACTGCGGAAAATTCTTGAAGAGATGGGAATAACAGACCACCTGACCTGCCTCCTGAGAAATCTGTATGCAGGTCAAGAAGCAGCAGTTAGAACTGGACATGGAAGAACAGACTGGTTCCAAATCAGGAAAGGAGTACGTCAAGGCTGTATATTGTCACCCTGCTTATTTAACTTAGATGTTAAATAAGACATGAGGAACTCTGCACTGGATGAAGCACAAGCTGGAATCAAGCTTGCCGGGAGAAATAGCAATGACCTCAGATATGCAGATGAACCACCCTTATGGCAGAAGGTGAAGAAGAACTAAAGAGCCTCTTGATGCATGTGAAAGAGGAGAGTGAAAAAATTGGCTTAAAACTCAACATTCATAAAGCTAAGATCGTGGCATCTGGTCCCATCACTTCATAGGAAATAGATGGGGAAACAGTGGGAACAGTGTCAGAATTTATTTTTTGGGCCTCTAAAATCACTGCAGATGGTGACTGCAGCCATGGAATTAAAAGACGCTTGCTCCTTGGAAGAAAAATTAGGACCAACCTAGAAAGCATATTAAAAAGCAGAGACATTACTTTGCCAGCAAAGGTCCTTTTAGTCAAGGCTATGGTTTTTCCAGTGGTCATGTAAGGATGTGAGAGTTGGACTGTTAAGAAAGCTGAGCACCGAAGAATTGATACCTTTGAACTGTGGTGTTGGAGAAGACTCCTGAGAGTCCTTCGGACAGCAAGGAGATCCAACCAGTCCATCCTAAAGGAGATCAGTCCTGAATGTTCATTCTATGGACCAATGCTGAAGCTGATACTCCAGTACTTTGGCCACCTGATGTGAAGAACTGACTCATTTGAAAAGATCCTGATGCTGGGAAAGATTGAAGGCAGGAAGAGAAGGGGATGACAGGATGAGATGTTTGGATGGCATCACTGACTCAATGGACATGAGTTTGAGGAAACTCCAGGAGTTGATGATGGACAGGGAGGCCTGGCGTGCTGCAGTCCATGGGGTTGCAAAGAGTCCGACACAACTGAGTGACTGAACTGAACAAATTAAAAAATGCCAGAGAGGGTGTGGGGAAAAAGGAACCCTCCTACACTGTTGGTGGGAATATAAACTAGTGCAGCTACTCTGGGAAAATGATACGGAGCTTCCTCAAAAAGCTAAAAATAGAGTTGCCATAGATCCAGCAATTCCACTCCTGGGCATATTATCTGGATAAAATTGTAATTCAAAAAGTACCTGCAGCCCCTGTGTTCATACGTTACAGTAATCAAGACATGGAAACAACCTAAATGTCCGTAGGCGATGAATGCATAAAAAAGATCTGTATGTGTATAGAGTGAAACACTATTTATTCATAACAAGGAATGTTGTTTGCAGCAATATGGATGGATCTAGAGATTATCATACCAAGTGAAGTTAAGTCAGAAGAAGAAAGACAAATAAAATATGGTATCTTCTGTGGAATCTAAGTTATGACTCAAATTAACTTATCTATGAAACAGACTCACAGGCAGAGAGTACAGACTTGGCGGTTGCCGAGGGAGAGGGAGGGATGGGATGGGAATGTGGGGTTAGTAGATACAGACTGTTATATGTAGACTGTATAAACAAGTTCCTGCTATATCACACAGCAAACTGTATTCAGTATCTTGTGATAAGCTATAATGGAAAAGAATATTAAAAAGCATGTATATATGTATATAACTGAATCACTTTGCTGTGTAGCAGAAATTAGCACAACATTGTAAATCAGCTATACTTTTAAAAGTTATATAGAGTATTTGATTTAAATGGAAAGGGTGATGAGCTATGGCATTCAGACTTCTTGAATATATGTTAAATATATTTCTTGATGATGAATGTAAGTAGACTGTTGCTTCAAGGAAATCAACTATTAGTATTTGTTGCCAGTGATAAAAATTTAGTTTTCAAGGAAGAATTACAGTTTCGGAAAGCTTGTGTCTGTGAGGTTGACTTTCCCAGTAGTTAGTAGTTTTTACGATGAGGTCAGTGGTGATTTTAATAAAAATTACATATATTTTATAAGAAGTGTGACAGATGAAATACCTAATTTTGTGGAACCGGTGCTTTCTAAGTGATCAGTGCATGATGTTGTAAAATCACCCATGGTTTAAACTTTCAAAGTGCAAAAATAAACCAATGTATTTTAACGTAACAGTACAGAAAGCTTATTGATGTTGCACTATAGTTAATATTTAATAAACTATCGCTTGTCAAGTTTTGTTGGAATATCAAAGAGTACCCATAATTTTCTTCCTGTTTCCTAATATATATCTCTATGTGCCCAGACATTTTCCCTGTATTTTAACGTACTGTAACAGATTGAATACAAAAGCTGACAAGAGGACTCCTGTGGTGGTGCACTGGATGAGAATCCACGTGCCATTTCAGGGGACACAGGTTTGTCTCCTGGTCCCTGGAGCATTCCACATGCCTTGAAGCAATGAGAAGGCTTGTGCACCACAACCACAGACCCCATGCTCCAGAGCCTACACACCGCAGCTAGAGAAAGCCCTCCAAAAAGCCCTCACAAAAACCCAGTGCAGCCAAAAATAAATAATTTTTTTTAAAAAGGTCCAACTTAAAAAAAAAAAAAAAAAGACATGAGATTTCACTTGTTTTCAGTTAAGCTAGACATTAAAGAGATTTGCAGAAATGTAAACACAATGCATCTCTCACTGGTTGTTTTTGGTGAAGGGAAAATATTATGAGTTTATCTTTGTTCTAAAATAGGTTAAATATTTTGAATTTTTATAATTTTTAAATTTTAATTTCTAATATGGTAAGTATAGCTATAAATACCACAATAAACAAAAATTGGATGGGAAGGAAGCCTCAACTTTTAAGAGTAAAGGAGCCCTGAAATAAGAATTTGCTGCTGTAAAGAAACTCTTTTAGAGAATTCTTTGGCGGTCTATTGGTTAGTACTTGGCATTTTCACTGCTGTGACCTGGATTTAATTCCTGTTACGGAACGAAGATCTCACAAGACGCTGAGTATGGCTTTTTAAAAAAAAGAGCAAGCAGCTGTTTTATAACTAGGCTATCAAAGTTATTTTGTTCTGTGGTTCCCAAACTTTGCCACACTAAAGTATCACCTAGAAGTTTGTAAAACTCTCAGCTGACCAGTTCATATCCCATACTATCACATCAGAATGAAGTTGAGAGCCTTAAAGTCTGCCTTAGGAACTGCTGACTTCAGCTCATCCTTGAATGTTTGAATTCTTTGTCTTTAATTTGGGAGGTCACTTTATGGTTACCTTAGCTGAGGCATAGCTTTTGTTTACTTGTGCAAAGATGATTCACTAATCCAGTGAGAATTTGTTGCTTAGTTTTTATTGATTTAACAGTTGATAAATTAATGTGTAATTCAGTTTTAAAAACTGTAATAATGGGAAAACCCTCTTTCTATGGTAATGACAAGGGAGGAAAAAACACACCCAATAACCACTGACTTTATCTCCATTGAAAACAATTGATGGTACAGGTTCCTTATCCCAGAATCACACTTCTGAAACACTAAGTTGTACTGTTGATTAAGTAGACAGATTTGTGGTCATATGAATTAAAGTTATTTTTAATATTTCTGTGCCTTTAAAGTGACACAGAAAACTGAATGTAAAAGCCCAAATACAGTATCAGGAAACATTCATTAAGCTGATCCAAGTGCAGTATCCACTAAAATGTCCCAGGAACCTTGTACCTAGGTATACAACCAAAGCTGCTTACCCCAAGTAAGTACACAATATTGTGCAGTTAAATCTGAGGCTGAAAGCAATAAAAGTTGGAAAACTCCTGCACTGAGGATTAACTGAAATGGATTTTTAATGTCATATTTACTTACCAACAAGATACAGTCATATGAAGTTTTTTTTCTAATGGAGAGTTGATTTTATTTTTTTCCCCATTTTTAAATGTAAATATATTTTTAAAATGTTAACAGTGTTGTGTTGGTTTCTGCCATATGACGATGCAAATCAGCCGTAATTGTACATACCTCTCCTCCTTCCCTAGCTTCCCTTCCTTCCCCTCATCTTATTTCTACAGGTCATCACAGAGCGCCAGACTGGGCTCTGTGTGCTACACAGCACGTTCTCATCAACCATCCATCTTACAGCTAATAGTATATATATGTTGATGTTACTTTCTCTTTTTGTCCCACTCTGTCCCTTCCCCACTGTGTCCACAAGTCCAGAATCATGTGAACTTTTATAAACTACTTATTTAAACAGTTTCTTTCCTATTTGTTTTATTTTAATGGCATGGTCTCAGTATAATACTATCTCTTGACTTGTTCAGGATTGATATTTATCAATGATTGGACATCCAAGCGAGAATACAATGTTCTTTTGTTATTGGTCTTTTTTTTTTTTAACCACTCAGTGTAGAAAACTCCAAGTTCTGTGACAGTTCAGTTCAGTTTAGTCGCTCAGTTTAGTTGCTCAGTCGTGTCTGACTCTCTGCGACCCCATGGACTGCCGCATGCCAGGCTTCCCTGTCCATCACCAACTCCTGGAGTTCACTCAGACTCATGCCTATTGAGTAAGTGATGCCATCCAACCATCTCATCCTCTATCGTCCCCTTCTCCCGCCTTCAATCTTTCCCAGCATCAGGGTCTTTTCAAATGAGTCAGTTGTTCTCATCAGGTGGCCAAAGTATAGGAGTTTCAGCTTCAGCCTCCGTCCTTCCAATGAATATTCAGGGCTGATCTCCTTCAGAATGTACTGGTTGGATCTCCTTGCAGTCCAAGGGACTCTCAAGAGTCTTCTCCAACACCACAGTTCAAAAGCATCAATTCTTCGGCATTCAGCTTTCTTTATAGTCCAGCTCTCACATCCATACATGACTACTGGAAAAACCATAGCTTTGACTAGATGGACTTTTGTTGGCAAAGTAATGTCTCTGCTCTTTAATAAGCTGTCTAGATTGGTCTTAACTTTTCTTCCAAGGAGTAAGCATCTTTTAATTTCATGGCTGCAGTCACCATCTGCAGTGATTTTGGAGCCCCCCAAAATAAAGTCAGCCACCGTTTCCCCATCTATTTCCTATGAAGTGATGGGACCAGATGCCATGACCTTAGTTTTCTGAATGTTGAATTTTAAGCCAACTTTTTTGCTCTCCTCTTTCGCTTTCATCAAGAGGCTCTTTAGTTCTTTGCTTTTTGCCATAAGGGTGGTGTCATCTGCATATCTGAGGTTATTAATATTTCTCCCAGCAAGCTTGATTTCAGCTTGTGCTTCATCCAGTCCAGCATTTCTCATGATGTACTCTGCATATACGTTAAATAAGCAGGGTGACAATACACAACCTTGATGTACTCCTTTCCCGATTTGGAACTAGTCTGTTCTTCCATGTCCAGTTCTAACTGTGCTTGTCAACCTGCATACAGATTTCTCAAGAGACAGGTTAGGTGGTCTGGTATTCATTCCCATCTCTTGAAGAATTTTCCACAGTTTATTGTGATCCACACAGTCAAAGGCTTTGATGTAGTCAGTGAAGCAGATGTTTTTCTGAAACACTCTTGCTTTTTTAATGATCATATGAATGTTGGCAATTTGATCTCTGATTCTTCTGCCTTTTCTAAATCCAGCTTGGACATCCGGAACTTCTTGGTTCACATACTGTTGAAGCCTGGCTTGGGGAATTTTGAGCACACTTTACTAGCGTGTGAAAAGAGTGCAGCTGTGTGGTAGTTTGAGCGTTTTTTGTCATTGCTTTTCTTTGGGGGTGGATGGGGGCCAGTCCTGTGGCCACTCTGAGTTTTCCAAATTTGCTGCCATATTGAGTGCGGCACTTTCACAGCATCATCTTTCAGGATTTAAAATAGCTCAACTGGAATTCCATCACCTCCACGAGCTTTGTTCATAGTGGTGCTTCCTAAGGCCCACTTGACCATCCATGTTGGTGTGAATGGCATTATTTCATTCTTTATAATGGCTGAGTAATACTCCATTGTCTGTGTGCCACATTTCTTTATCCATTTCTCTGTTGATGGACATTTAGGTTGCTACCACGTCTTGGCTATTGTAAACAATGCTGTAATGAACATTGGGGTGCATATATCCTTTCAGATCATGTTTTTGTTTATACAGTTTTTAGTTTTATAGTTTTTATTACTTTAATCAGACATTAGTCTTAGTGAAATTATTGTTTCACACAATTCAGTGTGAAACTTGTAATGACTTCTTTAAGACAAGCATTTGTGTAGGGACTTCCTTGGCAGTCCAGTGGTTAAGACTTTGCCTTCCAGTGAAAGAGGCATGGTTCAATCACTGGTCAGGGAACTACGATCCTACATGCTGTGCAGTGTGGCCAAAAAAAAGGCGCATTTGTTTGTTTTCCCTATCTTCATTTGTAATCTTGGTAATATCAGATGACTAAAATTATGAAGAGGTCATTTTGTAATAGTTGGGACAAGAAGCAGAATTAGAATGCTTGTATGGATTTGCATGGACACGCATTTGAGAACTAAGTCTGGGTATTCCAGTTTGTTCACAGACTAATCAGTACATTGGCTAAAGGAATAATATATTTCATACAAAATAGTATCTTTGAGCAAAAAGGATCTTTGGAGTTATCTACATTAAACTTGTTGTCCAGGTTGAGAAAACAGATGCAGAAAAGTTGCATGAGTTGACTAATTTTGGAGAAAGCTTGAAGCTGCTTGCTTTTGTGGATTCAGGAGTCTTTGTATTTGCCAAAAATAGAGGTATGGACCAGACACCACTAAGTTGTGAAATCTGTTCTCTGAACTTAGAAGTGTTATTTGTTGAATCAGAACAATAAATATGTTGTACCTGATGCAAGGTACAATAAAAAGTAGGCACTTGGTAAAATTGTGCCGATTCCTTGAAATGTTGAAGGTTAGTGTGTAGGAGAAAGACGATGAATTCAGTGTTTCAGGTGGAGTTTTTTTTCCTAAGCAGTTTGGTTCTATCTTTGGTATGTATTTAATAATCATACACAAATTTCTTGTTTTCATTCTACCTCAGTTTCTGTCTTGCCTCCTTCCCCCTATCCCATTTCCTCTCTCTCTCCCTCACACTCCACCCCAGATATGAGATAAATACGCTTTGGGGATGACCCTGACTACTAATTTAAATTTGTTGTTTCTGTTAGTGTAGCTCAAATGTGAATAATGCAATGAGTAGAAATTACAGTAATTGTTTTTATGAAAGGTAAAACTCTTCTTTTTTTGTATTTGGTTATTTATATGGTTCCTTGAATTACAGTCTCCTGAGTGAAGCTTGGAAAGAATAGTTTCAGTGATTTGATTGATGGTTCTTTCTATCTGGGCCACTCAGTTTTAACCTCATATATCAAGTTTTCTGCTGTTGCAATCAAAGAGAGCTGTTATATAATTATTGTAGGCATCTTTTGGCAACCCATGTTGAAGGAGGATCAAGAGGTCTGGTGCTTTGCTCCGCCTCTGTGTTAATCTGCTTGGGTTGCCAGGACAAAGTACCATAGATTGGGTGGCTTAAACAGCAGACAATTTTCGCACAGCTTTGCAAGTTGGAAGTCTAAGATTGAGATGTGAGCAGGGGGTTAGTTTCTCCTGAGGCGTCTCTTCTTGGCTTGTAGATGGCTGTTGTCTCCCCTTGTTTTCACATGGCTCTGCTTCTGTGCATGTCTGTGTCATCATCTCCTCTTCTGATTAGGGCACTAGTCATAAGGATCAGAGCTTATCTCCAAATAGAGTCATATTCTGAGGTATTGGAAGTTAGGACTTCACATAGGAATTTGTGAAGTGACACACCTCAGCTCCTAGCAACCACTGAGTGGACAAGTTAGAGTGGTTTGCACGAAGTGATGCTGACGTGCGTTAAGACATTTATGAAGATTGATTACTGTATTGTCAGGAGGTTTGTTTATGTTTTATTTTAGGGCTGGATTTTGATTTGGAATATACTTTTTTTTTCTCTCTTCATGCTGGACTGACCTTTCTAGAACACAAGTGGTACTTGACCATTTACGGAAAAGTGAAAGGCTTTTTTTTCTGAACAAGTTTTATCAACAGATCAGTAAATGGAAATATATTTTCTCCCACCCTCTGTAAAGTCTTTTTGAAAGCTTTGTATCTATTTAATGTCCATGGATTCGCGAAGAATTGGACACGACTGAGTGACTGAGCTGAACTGTGTTTAGTTTAGTCTTGCTTTTGACACACCTTGTGGCATGTGGGGTCTTAGTTCCCCAGCAAAGAATGGAACCTGGGCCCCCTGAATTGGAAGCATGGATCTTAACCACTGGACTGCCAGGAAGTACTTGTGATGTCTTAAATGAAAGAGTAATATTTTTTTTCTAGCTTTAACAAGTGAATTATTTAAAAGTGTTAGTGACAACGAACTGATTGGTTTGCATTTGACTTCAGCATTGACTTCAAATATTTTCTCATATTTGTACAGTAGATTCTAGGTTTGGCTCTTGGTTATGCTTTATATCCGTGTACCCATCACCCACTTTAATACCGTCAGCTTTCTGTAAATGCTTCATCTATGGTGGTGGTGGTTTAGTCACTAAGTCGTATCTGACTCCTGTGACTCTGTGGCCGGTAGCCTGCCAGTGTTTCCTTTACTCCATATGAAAATTTTTTCCAGTGGACTAAACCCCTGTTTTTCAAGTAAGGTGAAAGTCATATAATATAAAGTTCACTGTCCAGTTCAGTGCTGCTCAGTGTGCTCTCAGTGGTGTGCAGCTGCCACCTCACCCTGGCTCCAGAAATTTCCATCATCACCAAAGGACGCTCCATTCCCAGTCTTCCCTTTGCCCGCCAACCACTAATGTGCCATTGTCACTGTGTGTTAACCTGTTCTGGATTTGAGTATACATGAAGGCGTATATTATGTGACCTTTTATCTTTGGCTTCTTTTGTTTACGTAGTGGTTTGAGAGTCATCCATGTTGTAGCATATGTCAGCACTTCATTCCCTTGTGTTTTTGGCTGAATAATTAAACCTTTTTTGATATGTGTAAAAATCTTTATTCTCATTTGATAGAAATAACAGAAACTAGAATATGAGGATAATTTTATTTTAATAAAATTAGAAATTTGATGATTGTAAAGTGAAAAAATAGTAATTTAAATGTTCACTTACCAAAGCTGCATTCTTTTAGAATTATTGACAGAGGCATTGAAATTAAAGCCTTCAGTTGAAGTCTGGATGCTGAAACTTAATTGGATTCATGGGATAGCGGAATAAACAGATTCCCTCACCAACTTTATTGAAGTAGTTGCAGTCTGTTTAATTCATACATACACAGGTTGAAAAGAGAGACAGAATGGTACTCATTGCACTGTTGTTTTTAGTTGCTAAGTTGTGTCTGACTCTCTGACCCCATGGGTTATAGCGTGCCAGGCTCCTCTGTCCTTGGGATTTCTCAGGTCAGAATACTGGAGTGGGTTGCCATTTCCTTCTCCAGGGGATCTTCCCAATTCAGGGAATCCAACCTGCATTCCTGCATTTAGAGGCGAATTTACCATTGAGTACCAGGGAAGCCCTTTCTCAGCTCATTGCAAATTAATGTTTGTTAGGGTCTTTTGGAATTGTTCCAGAGTAATGGAAATAATACTACATTTATGTTTTATTATTTTGCTATGAACAAAGCTAGTGGAGATGTTGAAATTCCAGCTGAGCTGTTTAATTAAAATCCTCAAAGGTTTGTTGTTAAAGTGCCATACTCAATATGCCAGCAAATTTGGAAAACTCAACAGTGGCCACAGAAACCTATATGCCAGTCGAGAAGCAACAGTTAAAACTGGACATGGAACAATGAACCAGTTCAAAACTGGGAAAGGAGTATGTGAAGGCTGTGTATTGTCACCCTGTTTATTTATAATTTCTCTGAAGAGTACCTCATGCAGAATGCCAGGCTGGATGGCTTCAAGCTGGAGTCAAGATTGCCGGGAGAAATAGCAGCCTCATATTTAGAGTGGCATCATCTTCATATCTGAGGCTGTTGCTGTTTCTCCTGGCAACTCTAATGGCATAAAGTGAAGAGGAACTGAAGAGCCTCTTGATGAGGGTGGAAGAAGAAAGAGAGAATGCGGGTTTAAAACTCAGCATTCAAAAAACTAAGATCATGGCATCCAGTCCCATCACTTCATGGCAGGTAGAAGGGGAAAAAGTTGAAGCAGTGACAAATTTTATTTTCTTGGGCTTGAAAAATCACTGTGGATGATGACTGCATCAATTAAATTAAAAGACTCCTTAGAAGGAAAGCTATGACAAATCTAGACAGCAAATTAAAAAGCAAAGGAATCACTTTGCTGACAAAAGTGTATATAGTCAAAGCTATGGTTTTTCCAGTAGTCATGTATGGATGTGAGAGTTGGACCATAAAGAAGGCTGAATTCTGAAAAACTAATGCTTTTGAACTGTGGTGCTGGAGAAGACTCTTGAGAGTCCTTTGGACTGACTGCAAGGAGATCTAACCAATCCTAAAAAAAATCAACCCTGATATTCTTTGGAGAGACTGTGCTGAAGCTCCAAAAGTTCAAGAGCCAGCTCACTGGTAATGACCCTGATGCTGGGAAAGATCGAGGGCCAGAAGAGAAGGGGCAACAGAGGATAATATGGTTGGATGGCATCACCGACTCAATGGACGAGTTTGAGCAAACTCTGGAAGGTAGTGAAGGATAGGGAAGCCTCATGTGCTGCAGTCCATGGAGTCGAAAAGAGTTGGACATGACTTAGCAACTGAACAACCACAATCACAACAACATGTTTTATTTCTCAAATTAAAAAAAAATTCATTTAATTTCAAAAGTTTGTGTGCCTGTGCTAGGTCTTTGTTTCGACACGTGGGCATATCTCGTTCCTGCACATGGGCTTGGTTGCCCCAAGGCATGTGGAATCTTAGTTCCCCGACCAAGGAGTAAACCCAAGTCCCTTGCATTACTGGATCGCCAGGGAAGTTCCTATTTATTTTTGGTATCGTGGGAGTCAGTACTTAATCTCCCCACTCCCACCTTTTGGCCTCCATTTCCTTTCTGTTACCCTTATCAGATGGTTTCAGGAGACACAAGGATGTATTAAGTAGTACTGATTTTCATCCAGAGGAAATCACAAATTTATTTTCAGGTCCTTAATTTAGTGTCTTGAATTAAGAAAGGCAAATGCAAGAATATAAAAAAATAGTCATTGCTCTTTTTGTAATAAAAATGCAGAAATGCTAACACCCTTTATATATTTTTCATGATCTGATTTTTAAAATCAGATGTGATTGATTTTGTGCTTGAAATGTGTTTTCAATTCATGAACATTTGTATTATTGGAATGTAAATTTATTTGGAGAGCTCTAAAGTTGAAAAACTAAGCCCCTAACATTTTTTTCTTCAGATGTTAGCCTAATATTACCTGTATGGAAATGTAGATGTACATACTGAGAAATAACGTTTCTATGGTGGTTACTACTTTGAGCCTGAAATTAGATAGACATACTTTTAGTATTCATATAAGATAGTTTATTCTACTTTTTACACTCGTCCTAAGAAATTGAGAGGATAGAAATGAAGCTTAAGTTTTTTGTTTTAATGACTGTTGTATAAAATGAGGGTCTTAAAATAAAATGATCAGTTTTATTATCAAACATCTGATGAAACTTCATTTTACAAATGTGAACAGTTCTCAGTGATTTTACCTTCCTTCCCCCTGCAGTTTAGCCACCCTACACGTACAAAATACACTTGCCCCAAGCTCTTAAAAACAGATGTTTCCTTCCACTATGCTAAATTTTACAACAGATGCTTATTAAATTATTTATTCATTCTTTTTCGGGGGGTGCTGTGCTGGATCTTCATTGCTCTGCAGGCACTGTCTCTGGTTGGGGCAAGCAGGGGCTATTGTAGTTGCCGTGCTCAGGCGTCTCGTTGCAGAACACGGGCTCTGGGGCGCGTGGGTTTCAGTAGTTGCAGTTCTTGGACTCGGGAGCGTGCGCTCAGTAGTTGTGGCTCACGGGCTTAGTTGTCCCATGGTATATGACATCTTCCTGGACCAGGGATTGAACCAGTGTGCCCTGCATTGCAAGTGGATTCTTAGCCACTGGACCACCAGGGAAACCCCTACAACAAATACTTATTATCACTTAATCTGTGAATTGACCTTTTTTCAAATTGTAACTGGTTTCTGCCAGTAAGTCAAATAGTTCATTTTGTAAATAAGTTGACTGAAAGCTAGAAATGGTGCATATTAGAAAAAGGTACAGGAGTGTAAAAAAAATGTTCATTTAAAAATGTTTTCTGGTAGTGTTACAGTGCTGACGTATTTGTAGTGAAAGTACTTTTTCCTTTCCCAGGTGTCATAGAACGAAAACATCGCCATGGCTACAGAAATTGGTTCTCCTCCTCGGTTTTTCCATATGCCAAGGTTCCAACACCAGGCACCTCGACAACTGTTTTATAAGCGACCAGATTTTGCACAGCAGCAGGCAATGCAGCAGCTTACCTTTGATGGAAAACGAATGAGAAAAGCAGTAAACCGAAAAACCATAGACTATAATCCATCTGTAATTAAGTATTTGGGGTAAGTTCAGTTAATGTGCTTTAGATGACCAAAGTTCGGTTTTTTAAAAAGAAGAAAAGTTTTAAAATGTAGGGTAATGAGTATACCTGTGTTTTTTGCATTAGGAGGATGAAATAACATTTCAAATGAGGCCAGTAACCTCAATTAAATAGAGTACTGGGTGGGTTTTTTTTTTTTCCCTCTGAATGCACGAATAATCTCAAAAAATTTTACAGACTCTAGTTTAAAAATACACTTTGTTCTAAAGGTTCACAACATATATCAGAAGAGAGTACTTTTGTTCCAATTGTAAAGCACTCATTAAACTTGTAGTGTATGTAAAATGTTAAGAGATTACCAACATAAGGATGTTTGGACGAGAACATGTGTTCAGAATAGTGATGTGTGTGTCTAGTATGCTGGACTCTCCAAGGCCCTCAAGGAAAGGGCCTCTGTTATGGCGTGTGAAGGCAGAGTAGGGGTCTACCTAAGCCTGGGTCAGCTTGACAGATCTCCCCTGTGAGTTCTTTATTTATTTATCTTAACCTTTTTTAAGTCTCTGATTTGCTTTTTATTCCCATCTCTACTTTAATTGGGTTTTGGTCTGTTTGCTTCCTATGAAGAAAATGTGTCTGCTTTTCATTGCCTGAGACAAATTGCTGAAAGACCTGTATGCCTAATTAGTGTGTTGCAGGGACTTAGCAGAAAAACATTCATTCCGAGGTAAAGGTAGAGTTAGGCTTTTTCAGATGTTTCAGTTGAAAAACTAGACTAAGAGAGTTTGGGAGGAGTTAAGAAAACCAAGACCAGGATAAGAGGAATTGTTTTGTGCTGAGGAATTTGAGGGAATTGGGAATGTCTGTCTATGAGAATGTGTTGGGGTCAACAGCATCTTGGATGATTGGTTGGGCATAATATGAGCAAAGAGAGGAAATTCTAAGCAATGTCAGTAGGAAAAGGGGAAAATCTCTTAAGATAAACACTATTATCTATGTTTTAGAACATGGTGAAAAAGTTTTCTTCTTTTTCCCCATTTGATGACGCTTACATTTTGTAAATATTTACTTAAGTTTCAAGTTGAGTATAATTAGACCATATATTGATGGATTGATTGTTTGATTGATTTTTAACAGAATAGAATATGGCAAAGAGACCAGAGAGATATGCGAGCAATTCAGCCTGATGCAGGTTATTATAATGATGTAAGTATAAGATATGTCATATTAGCTTAATAAAAACCTCTTTGCTTGGACCTAGGAACTATGAAATCTCTAATTTAAACATGGACTTTTCTTTTTACATTTTTTTTTTATAATTAAAACATTCCTGAAAGGATAGTGTATCTGCATAAACCATGTTTTTTTTTAAACCTGCATTAAAATTTTTCTTTTAATCTGATGATGGATGAACTTTTGATTTGGGGCTTAAAGCAGAGTCCAGCAAAAGGTTGCACTGCCTAAGAGTATAACAGAGAAGTTAATTTTAAACTTTGCTTGTTATGAATATGTTTAAGTGTGTTGACTTCGAGAAGTAATTTGGGAAATCTGGCACTTGATTTTATTGTTATTTAGTAATAAATCATAGGCATTTAACTTTCCTTTACTTTCATTTTCTTCATTTGATTACTATAGACTAATATATCACAATACTGTCCTGTATGGTCCTGAATTTGTCTTTAAATGTTGAAATAATTACTGTACCATGTCAGAAGCTCTTTAAATATAATTTTCTTTTTTTGTAGCTGGTTCCACCTATTGGGATGTTGAATAATCCTATGAATGCAGTAACAACAAAGTTTGTTCGAACATCAACAAATAAAGTAAAGTGTCCAGTATTTGTTGTCAGGGTAAGTATTCTGTTTGATACTTTTTGGAAAAATTAATTTTGAAAAATTAGCCTGCAAATATATTTAATGGGACAAGAAAATGAAGCATTGTTTAAAATATATAACTGGGATAAAAATCAATGTATTGCTTTTATTTTTATTTTGGAATGTCCAATTTATCTATTATATCCACGTTTAGTAAGGTAGTTCTTTTGGATTGCTTTTATGTTGCAATTTTTTAGAATTCTCTCTGAGCTAGCCATGGATATATATTGCAGCAGGTGTCTGACTTGCTCTTGAATAGCAATGTTTTGTTGCAATTTAGAGAATAGCATCTCAAGGTGAATCAAAACTCTTAGGGTTACTAGGAAGGGAAACACCCAAGAAGAGCTGAAGTCCAGTGGTGGACCATAGTCGTTGTCAGTGAAGGTACATTGTGGGTACTCAATACATTTTTGCTAAAATTTTTAAAACATAATATTAAAATAAACAGTACATTGACATGGTTCAGATTATTAAAATTTGAAGGGTTTGTAATAAAGAAGTCTTCCCTTCTCTGTGTCCCAGGCATCCAGCTAATATTCCTGTAGATAATAGTGTAATCTTTTTGTGTATGTGTTTTGCTAATAAGAAGGTATTTGTTGGTTAGCAGTATATCAAGTCCAGAAATGTAAGATAGTTAATAGTCAAAGTTGAGCAAATAAGAATTGAAAAAATAATGGGACAGAGGAAAGACATTTGTGGCAAATAAGTCCAGATTACAGGTGTTAAAGACATAAAGACTGTGGGTCCTGTGTCTACAGTGTGGTAGCCTGTAGTCTTTACCGAGTTGGGATCCATAGCAGATAACAGAAACTAGGAAAGTAGAAGGGTTTTTTAAAATGATCATCAAAATCGTGATCTTCAGGTAAGCAGTAAAAGGCTGGCTTGTCATGTGTATCCGTGTAATTTATCAAATAAACTTGATTTTGTATGTCTCATCCTATAAGCACCCTTGTATTTTTTTCAGCCCTGTGTCACACAGGGGAATGTAGGACTGTTGTATTGATATTTCTTGTGTTTACATCTATGGAAAATGTGTGTAATCGGTCATAGAAACTTGAAAATAAAAGAAAAAGTATGTTGCGTTTTGAGTTGATAAGCATATGCCACAGATTACTTTAGAATGCAGATTGTGACGTTGAAATACTGGGGTACTGTTAGTCATGCCTCTGTTGTATTGCTTTTTTTTGGTTTGATACTAGATTAGCATGAGACTTGTACTGCTTGATATTGTGACTGAAGAAGAACTTTATATGTATTATACATTTAGTTTCCAGGAAAAATTTGATAGCCTTGATTTCCTTAAATTGGTATTTATTGTTATACTGTTTTGTTTTGTTATTTTCATAAAACACTGGTAACTTTTCTGCCTGAATGGTTCACTAGCAGCTGTAATAAACCCAATCTTTCACTCATTCAGTCTCTTGAGTTTTTCTCGTGACTGACGATCTTATTAATAAATAATACGTTGATCTCCCATGTATTCTAGAAAAAGTAGATCTTCAGATATTCTGTTTTGAAATGCTCTTTAGGGTTGCCTAGGTGTGTGTAATTGTAATGCACTTAACTCTTTTTAATTTACTTACTGAGCTAAGTGCTAGAGCTTTTGTTGGACTGTGTTAATTTCTTTTCTGGCTAAGTATTTGCTTATAAATCTGAGCCATATTCTGAAGTGAAAGTATTGTCCACTTAATATCAATTGTTGGATATTTTATAAAGACTTTCTGAGTGTTTTAAAAATTAAGGTTGTGGATTTGTGACCTTGTATAATGTCTTTTTCTTTCCCAGTGGACTCCAGAAGGAAGAAGGTTGGTCACTGGAGCTTCTAGTGGGGAGTTCACCTTGTGGAATGGACTCACTTTCAATTTTGAAACAATATTACAGGTAACAGTAATCATCAGATGGTAGCATCATTCTGTGTTATTGGCCTTTTAAAACTTACAATTGGATAGATCATTGCCTTCCATCGTATAGTCTTTGATATGATGTTTATAAATGTTTTGTGTTTTCACAGGCTCATGATAGCCCAGTGAGAGCCATGACTTGGTCACATAATGACATGTGGATGTTGACAGCAGACCACGGAGGATATGTGAAATACTGGCAGTCGAACATGAACAACGTCAAGATGTTCCAGGCACATAAGGAGGCGATTAGAGAGGCCAGGTTTATACACAATATACCATTTTCTGTAGTCCCTATTGTCATGGTTAAATTATTCTCTAAGTGTATTCTGGGTGCGAGATGCATGGGTTCTGTCAGATTCTGGGAAACTTTTTGCACCCTATAAACACAATATTTTCCTTTGTTTTCACACATTCACCATTTTGCTGGCACTTTTCTGAAGTAGTGTTGTCCCGATATGAGCCTTTGCAATATGTTAGAGATGTATTGTCTGCCGCATTTTGCACTGGTTTTCTCTTTTCATTTATGGTTAATAATGTGTATACGTTATTCATTTTTATTACCTACTATGTAAGACAAGAATATTTCATTCCAAATAAAGAATTCAGTCTTTAATTATACAACTGAATAAAATCTAAAGCCTACAGAAAACACCTTCAGAGTTCTCACAAAATACAAGAAAAAAAAAGGCTTAAGTGAAGACCTGGTTGGCTTGGTTATGCCACGACTTCAAAAGGAAAGTATAGTAGGGCTAAAAACTCTCCAAGTAACTCTGGATGTGGCAAACATTAATGGATTAATGAGTGGGTTCTTTCAAGCTTTGGAGCTGTAAGCAGACCATTGTCAAGAAGACTATAGGACTTTCCTTCTGATTCACTGTTGATGACATCAGTAATGCAAATGTATGATAAGTGGGAGTTTAAAATATTTTCATTAAGTTGTATATTTTTACATATCAGTGAGATATGTATAGTAGAAATGGAAAAGAAAAAGTTTCAAGAAACAAGCTTGAAGAAATGCTGCAGCTTCAGAAGAAAGCTAAGCAGCAGTCTTTATGGTGTGCCACCCACACGACATCTTTATAGAAACATCGTCCACTCTAGTCACTTGTTTCTACTTTCAGAATCTTAACAAAGACTTATTGGATAAACACACATCTACAAAGACTGTGCCTTATTCTCCTGACTATACACTGAGTTTTCAAAAGTGGTCCTTTCTTAAGCATAAGGTTCAGAAGTTCAGGGTCGTTCTTAGAGTTAAATGAGAAACTTGATGGTCTTTTACAGGGAGGAAGAAATGGATCCCTCCTTTGCAGCATATTCTTTGGCTTTAAACAATTGGAATATCCCCATGTTAGTTTCTTCAAAAAGTATAACATTTATGGGATAACTTGTGTGAAAGAAGGTGTGAACATTTTCCACAAACCTTTTACATAAGTGAGAAACATCAAATGAAGGAATGTTTTTACAACTAGTCTTAAATAGCCTGCCTGAAACTTTTCAGCTTATCATTATATGAAGTTCAAAGCAGAAGCTGATGCTAGTTTTTTTTTTGAGCAGTATTCCTATGTGATTTTAAAAGACTTTACAGGAATATTGCAAAGAGAATTTGTTTAGTTATATACTTAATCAGCTCTATGTTTTTCTGTTGATACCATAGGAAATACTATACTGTGGGGAGTCTGGATAGCATTAGTACTAATAATACCCTCATTAAGTTCTCTGAATATTGATGATTGAAAACTGAGAAGCAACTACTGTGAATTATTCTTTTATTGAGATAGGTTGTTAGCTAACAGCACTCTCTTTAAGGCCCTTCACTGTTGGATGCTTCCCTCCTGTTTATTGCGCAGCGCAGTGTTTTATTTTTCCCTGTCTGAGACGCGCAGATAACCTGTGAAATGCTGACTTCTTTCCCCTGCTGTGTGTCTTCACGTAACAGTTTCTCACCCACGGATAATAAATTTGCCACATGCTCTGATGACGGCACTGTTAGAATCTGGGACTTTCTTCGTTGCCATGAGGAAAGAATTCTCCGAGGTACGTGTCCTAACAGTACTGATTGGAATATTTAAATAGGGAAGGCATCTGTGGTTTAAATCATCACAGCACCACAACACCAGCTTACATCTTCATCCAGTTGTTTTACATGCACACCGTCTCAGCCAGGCTCTTCAAAGAAACCTGGACTCTTTCTGGCTCACAGTCACTTTTTGTCTATTTTTACTATTAATATTTTGAGCTATAAATTAAATACAAATTTCCTGCCTTGTACCCAGGATGGCTTTCTCCGACATACTGACACTATAATTTTATTTATATAACTCACATTCTTCTGACATTCCTTTTTCAAGAGGCATTAACCAAAGTCTCAGTAGCTAACTTCTCAATATTGTTATTTCTGAAAGGAGGTGGTTTTTCGGTGTACCACATTTACACTACATGGCCCATTTGTTACTACGTATTGAAGGGATTTTTATTTACTTTTATTGATTTCATAGTTATAAATTAACATCTGTGAACTACTGTATCCTGGAAAAGAAATCCATATTTTCACTTGGATTAACTTAGTTTTCTAAGGTGGGGCTGTTGAAATAACTCACAGTAGTACGTCAACACTATTGATGTGAATTTAATAGTGTTAGAGTTAAGGAATTAACTGTGTGTTTTATATATTCAATATAAATATTGACACAAAAACATTTATGTACATC
The DNA here is from genome assembly GCA_006408695.1 of Aepyceros melampus. Taxonomy (NCBI): domain Eukaryota; kingdom Metazoa; phylum Chordata; class Mammalia; order Artiodactyla; family Bovidae; genus Aepyceros; species Aepyceros melampus. Next base: position 72,565 of record SJXQ01009781.1, on the reverse strand, counting down.
TTGGTTTATTATTAACTAGGAAGGTAGTTTCCTCAGGTATTAACAAAGAGTACATTGTCTTCCATACTCTTGATTCCATTATGCCATAAAAGTATCATCTTCTTCTGACACATACATGAGAGATTGGGTGCCACAGACATTAGGTGTCAAGAAATTGCTATTCAGAGATTGCCCTTTTTTGTTCGAGAGTTCGTAGAGTGAGTTATCTTGCTTGACTTGTTTCTCACACCTTTTCAGAGTTTTATGTACAGCATATAGAGTTGATGCTTTCTAGACAAGAAGTTTAGTGTTCTTGATATTTAACCCATATTTCAAGCCAGTATATTTTTTTAATCACAATTTGTAAACATTCCTGGCTTTGCACATTTTGTGGGTTTTATCCACAGTAATGTATCGTGATAGCTAGAATAAGGATATCATACCTATCCTATTGAAGGGGTATACTCACAATGAGGTCATAATATTGACCTTCAGAAACTAGATGGAGCCTTTGAAATCATCTAATGTGCGTTCTTTTATGAATGAGCACCAAGACCCAGGAGATTAAGTGAAATAGTCAAAGTAAAATAAGTTCAGAACCAGGACTAGCTTCCTGACACTTGACACCTATCCTAATTCTACTATGAGAAGTCTTAGCTGTTAAACAATGATAGCTTTTTCTAGACTTTGAAAATCCTAAGAAATATAGAGAAACCAAATGATTTTATGTATTGATGTAATTCTAAAGGATCAAAACCATTAATTTTACAATGGCCTAGACTGTAATAACCATGGAGTCTGATATAATACCACTGTGCATCTTGTATTAAATAAAAAAGAAAAACTAGTATAAGATAGTGTTCTTAACCTCAAGTGCCAATGAAGTGTTACTCAGTTTTATTAATGAAACTGTTTCTAAACAGTGCTTAAGAACTTGATTCTTCTGAGATTTAGAGTGTAAGTTAGGTATTATTTAAGCAGTTAAATATTTTCAAATTTGAGTCCAAGTGAATTTGGATAAAATTATGTGAATGCTGAATCATTACCTGTTCTTCATATAGCTTAAAAAACACACCAGTATCATGTCTGTATTAATTGAGAGTTGAATTTTATATTTTATGTGAGTATTCTTTTAAGTTTTTACTATGAATATTTAAAAATGAACAAAAATGCAGTGAACCTCCATGTGCTTCTCAGATCTGTATTCTAGCTTACTCATTTTGTTGTCTTCCTGTAAACAGTGTTATATTTGCTTTATGGTCATGACTTTTTTCTTAGTACCTTAGTGAGTACATGAGAAATAGAAATACAGTCAACCAAGTTAATTATACCACCTAAGTAGTACTTCTGATAGTGGATCTGGTGTAGTGGATGGGTTCTAATTATCTGACAAAACTATCATTCCTCATTTTTCTCAATTTTCTGAATTTTAGACATGATTATAAAGTAACAAAACCAGTGTTGTCATAATTTTCCTGTTCACTTGGTGGGTTGGGGATCAAGGGACTATGGAACTCAAGTTGTCTCAAGGGATGAGGTAAAATTCTTTAAAAAATGAAGTGAATTTAATTTAGTTCTATTCATAGAAAATTGAATCCCCAAGTTAAGCAAATAGGAGGCTTTTAAAATGTCTCTTGCCCTTTATAAAGGTATGATAGGCTCTGACGTCAGGCGGGTAAGCACACTCCCATGGCATGTTAGTGGCATTTTGATTGAAGGGGATATTTGTGAAACATAGTCCAGCTGTTTATCGAATACTTTCCCACATCATTCCCCCAAACCACTTTTCTACTCACAAAACATCTTTAGTGATACAGTATTTACTATGTGCGTGGTTAGTCGCTCAGTTGTGTCCGACTCTTTGCGACCCTATGGACTGGAGCTCACCAGGCTCCTTTGCCTTTGGGGTTTCTCATGCAAGCATACTGGAGTGGGTAGCCATTTCCTCCTCCAGAGGATCTTGCTTACCTAGGTATTGAACCCGAGTGTCTTGCATTGGCAGGCAGGTTTTTTACCACTGAGCCACCAGAGAAACCCATACAATATTCACTACCTCACATGAACCTCTCAAAAGAGGTACAGTTTTATGTAGTTCTAATTGTCAGAAAGTTCTTTTTTTAAGTCAGAAGCCTGCTTTCTTATAACTTGTCCTGCTTTCTGGAACACAAAAAATTAAATCTGAACTCTTTTACATGGCAGCCCTTCAAGTATCTGAAGACAGCTCTCACATCTTCCTGATGTCTTGTAGCTGTAAGCTTACAGGATCCCTGTGTGTGGCAGAGGCCACTATATGGTACTTTTGAGTACAGAGTTTACAGTTGCTCTTTAGTGAGTGTCCTTCCTGAGATTGTTCTTACGCTTCTTGGTAAAAGAAGACGCTACACAAGAGAAAATAATCAGTATTTTTAATGTTTAAATGAGCATAGATCAGTTGTCACATTTGCTACTTTGAGGTTGTCATATTTGTTCCATAGATGGGAAAAGGAGACACTCAGGAAGTTGAATATATTGCAGCATTGAGAAATACCGTGTGTATGCCCACCCATTTCCAAAGCACATGCAAATCAGCATAATTTACACACATTTATCTTTCTTTTCTAGTATGAATAACAGCACTCAATTTAGGGACTGGGATTAAAATAACCTTTAAGCACCAAGAATACATAAGTGTAAATGAGCCTCTAGGTGTTCATGCGCTTGACTTCAAGTGAAATAGAGGCATTAAAATCCATTTATTAGTGAGCATATATTGTATCATGCTATCATAGGTAGGACACGTTTTTAAAAAATAAAGTATGATGTCTTCCTACCCTCATGTTTCTTAAAGTTTATTTTCACAAACTTAAAATGTTGGGTATTGGGGAAAAGAGTCAATGAGAGTCTTAGAAGTGTGCTTTTATAAATATAAAGTTGGATCATTTGTGACTAAAATGAAAATGAGAAAGATTGGAGATACAGAATCAATTAGAATACTGTAGTTAATGAGAAGTGAAATTTTATTTTTTTGTGCTTAGTTGTATCTGACTCTTAGTGACCCCATGGACTGTAGTCTGCCAGCATAATATATACTGTTAAAAAGAATCCAGTTTACTAGCTTTAGTATGAATTGTTTTACCTTCTTGATTTTAGCAACAGTAACTGACACATTACACTTATTCTAAGTAGTTCATTTAATCTTAACAATACCCCTATGAGATAAGTACAGTTTATTCCACGTTTTCGAAAAAAGGGAACTTCCCCAAGGTCATATAACTTGTAAGAGATGAGGCTCAGATTTGAACCACTCTTATATGAACTCTAGAGTTCATACTCTGAAGTGTTATATTAAACTGCCTCTTTTATGTTTTAAAAGTATCATCAGCATGGATGTAATGTCTTCCTGAGCTGTGATGATCAAATTGTAGAATAAAGGTTTTGGCAGGGAAAGAAGAGAAGTATTGGGTAGAGAGAACTATAGATTCTCAATTTTATTTTGCCATTCTACTTTAAAGCTGTCCATATAGGGTATAAGTTTTCAACCACAATGAATAGTTCAAACTGCAAACGAGTTATAAGCCATATAATGGGTTAAATAAATAAATGTGGACATAAGGAGTTATACTGAGGCTTACTCAGGAGGTAAGATCTGTTTTCAGTTTTAAAATACACCATTCATGGAGAGGAAGTGAACCCCTGAGTACATGCAACATAAGAAAATAATACTGTTAGTATTTTTGGTAAGTCTCTGTGTGTCTCTGCCTGACTGCATGTGACTGTGGTTCTTTAATGAGAGAAGCCCTCTGCGAAGATCTTTCGGTTTGGCAGTGTGTTTCTGAACTGTGTGAAGACATATTTACAAAGTCTTGAGTGTTCAAAGGGACCTTTATGTATTTGTACAAAACATTCCACAGAACCCTTTGTGTTCTCCCCAAGATGAAAAGCAAATACTCAGCTTCCTTTAAAATATCCTGTAGCAGAATAACTCCTTTCACGAACATAGCATGTTTTAATATTAAAAGAACTTAGGGCACATCTTATATAATCATCCAGTCATTCATGTGGGCCCATAAATATATTGATTGATACCTGTTTTCCCTGTGTTTCCTTATTTTGAGGAAGCGTTTACTGAAGGCTCTTCCCCCTGCTCCCCTGAACAGACTGGATCATGGTATGTTTTCCTACATAAATAATTATCTGGGTGTATCATGAGAGGGAAGAAGACTTACTAAAGCAAATTATTTGAAGAAATTAGTGTAGTAGGATCCTGAAATATTCATTTACTATGGTCCATTCATGTTTTACAGTGTTTTAGGTTTTTATACTGAACTTTGTTCTAACTCTGTACTTATTTAAAATATTGCACATATGTTCCAAAAAACTTGCTGAAAATAGATGTTGGCTTTCTTGGGATGCCAGGGCTGCACACTGTTACAGTCATTCTGTATTTTAATTAAGAGTAATTTCCAGACATTCTTTTGTGTATAGAGATTCCAGTTTTTTGACAGCAACAAATCACTATGACTTGTCATCTAGGCAGTCAGTTTTTATCTTTGCATTTAGTAAATACTCTGTAATTGTCTGCTGCAGTTTGAGGCTTAAGTTTCTGTTTGCCAGTGAATTAGTTACCCTCTAGAGCTCGGCTGATCAAGATTTTTATAGTTTTTAAAATTAAAATTCAGGACATTGGAAAGAGCTGATAAAAGTAAAGATATAGTATGTTTTTGGCATCTTCATTTTCAGTGGGTAGATCCTTTAATAAAAATAGTATAATCAAAATATGGTATCACCACAAGTAAGTTGTTTGACAGTGAAGGAGGTTCTCCTTGGTCCAAGTACCAAAACAAATACTGTTTTTTTCATAGTCACTTTCTTCCTTTACTCACTTTTATTATATATCTGAAAGCCATCTTAAAATTTGATTTAAATCAGATCTTGGGAATTTCTAAGAAGCACCTACAGTGCTGTGATCTCTTTAGTTATAAGAGACTTAAGAATTTCTATTTAAAGGAAGAAATGGTAGTTTCTTGATCATTTATCCTTGTTTTTTTTTTACAGATTGTGTCATAAAATAGTCTTAATTTGTCCAAAACACACTATTATGACTCAAAATCAATCTGCTGAGGCTTTTTTTTTTTTTTTCTTTTTCAGTGAATATATTTTAATATAGTTCTCTCTGAGAGAACTTTACCTTCTTAGCCTGGTTTTAGAATGTCATGTTACTTGCATTATCCCAGTGAAGTGTATCTACTTTAATTTGATGTTTTTAACTATTGAATTGGTTTCTAGGGAACCCAAGAAGGGCCCAGCCACCACAAGGTGCCTTTGCGCAGGAATTGGTAGAGCTTCTGTACCAGTGTGCAGCCCAGTGTGCTGCTGTACGACAGCCCTGCCCTCACTGTGCATGCCCCTTTGTAGTTCTGAACAGGCAAAGGTACAGATACGGTGTTAAGATCTAATTTAGGTTATATAACTTTAAAAGTGGCTAAGTTGCTGCTGTTTAAATCATAAGTATTCTGCCACATTAAAACAGTTAGGAAGTTCTGAGGGAAATCAAGATGAATGTAGACCAAAGAGTACTAAAGTGAAAGGTGCTCAGTCGTGTCTGACTCTCTGCTACCCCATCAACTACACAGCCCATGGAATTCTCTAGGCCAGGATACTGGAGTGGGTAGCCTTTCGCTTCTTCAGGGGATCCTCCCAACCCAGGGATCAAACCCAGGTCTCCTGCATTGCAGGTGGATTCTTTACCAGCTGAGCCACAGGGAAGCTCAAGGATACTGGAGTGGGTAGCCTGTCCCTTCTCCAGCGGATCTTCCTGACCCAGGAATTGAACCAGAATCGCTGCATTGCAGGTGGATTCTTTACCAACTGAGCTGTCAGGGAAGCCCAAAGAGTACTAAGGTGAGTCCAAGAGACTTCTTAGCTGGGAGCTCAATATTTTATCTGCAATAGAAGCTTCTTATATAAAACAAAAGTAGTTTGTGATACCAGGAGTCACCAAAGGTTAGAGTAGTTGGTTTTAGTCCTTTAAAGCCTACTAATTGCTTTTTAAAAATAAATAGTTTTACTCTTCTGAAATGAATTTATTGATAATAACCCATAGATGTAAAACTTTTTTTAAAAAAAGGTACTAGTGCATATCCAGACTGAGAAGAAAAGTCTTTACAGAATGCTTATTAAGGGACATTACTGTTTCCATTGAAAACCAGTGGTTTGGAATAGAAATGATTCATGCTAAAACAACCCTAGTTTTATAGAATTACCAGAGGGGGAGATAAAGGAATTTTTTCAAACCATAGTCAGTCTTTTGAATTAAGCGGTAGGTCACGGTAGATGGTGGCATTATAGCTGCATGACTCTGCACCCAGGAAAGTTCAGTGGGTGTTTGTTGTCTGTGAGGCGTGTATGCAGAAAGTGCTGCGAGATCCTTTAGTTGGCCTCTCTCCTGTTTGATGTTTTTATTAAAGATGGCTTTTGCAAGTTAACAGGTGATTCACAACTATAAGCAGAAATTCTCATCTAGAGAGAATGGATAGTGTCATCTTAAACCTAGTGAACAGAATATCACTGTATAAAATTTTAAATAGAGATAAATGTAAGGTTTTGTATTTAGGTTTTCCATCTCAATTCTGGAGTTTACTAGATTGGTAGATGAGACTTCATATAAAAATAACCTTGGGTTTTAGCTGATAGGTGTGAATTCTTGAGGTGTCATGCCATCCCTCACTTGTAAAAAATGTATGTTTCAGAATGATACATGTGTGGATGTGTGGGTGTGTGTGTTTAGTCTCTTAAGTCGTGTGCAACTTTTTTGTGACCACATGGACTGGAGCCCACCAGGCTTCTCTGTCCAAGGGATTTCCAGGCAAGAATACTGGAGTGAGTTGCCCTTCCTTCTTCAGGGAATCTTCCTGACCCATGGGAATCAAACCCATGTCTCCTGCATTGCAGGCATTGCAGTTAGATTTTACGACTGAGTCACCAGTGAAGTCCTTCAGAATGATGGGGCATAGTTATCATGGGAGATGGTTAGAATGGAGAAGGATCCGAAATCATGAGGGAAAGGACAGGGAAGTTTAGTATTCAGCTTGGATAAGAGAATCTGAAGGAAAGTTTTTGTCATCTTCAAATATTTAAAGGCTTTTGTATGGGAGTAGGATTGGATTTGACTGTGTGGATCACAATAAAGTGTGGAAAATTCTGAAAGAGATGGGAATAGCAGACCACCTGACCTGCCTCGTGAGAAATCCGTATGCAGGTCAGGAAGCAGCAGTTAGAACTGGACATGGAACAACAGACTGGCTCCAAATAGGAAAAGGAGTACGTCAAGGCTGTATATTGTCGCCCTGCTTATTTAACTTCTATGCAGAATACATCATGAGAAACGCTGGGCTGGAAGAAGCACAAGCTCGAATCAAGATTGCCGGGAGAAATATCAATAACCTCAGATATGCAGATGACACCACCCTTATGGCAGAAAGTGAAGAGGAGCTAAAAAGCCTCTTGTTGAAAGTGAGAGAGGAGAGTGAAAAAGTTGGCTTAAAGCTCAACATTCAGAAAACGAAGATCATGGCATCTGGTCCCATCACTTCATGGCAAATAGATGGGGAAACAGTGGAAACAGTGTCAGACTTTATTTTTCGGGGCTCCAAAATCACTGCAGATGGTGACTGCAGCCATGAAATTAAAAGGCGCTTACTCCTTGGAAGAAAAGTTAGGACCAACCTAGATAGTATATTCAAAAGCAGAGACATTACTTTGCCGGCAAAGGTCCGTCTAGTCAAGGCTATGGTTTTTCCTGTGGTCATGTATGGATGTGAGAGTTGGACTGTGAAGAAGGCTGAGCACCGAAAAATTGATGCTTTTGAACTGTGGTGTTGGAGAAACTCTTGAGAGTCCCTTGGACTGCAAGAAGATCCAACCAGTCCATTCTAAAGATCAGCCCTGGGTATTCTTTGGCAGGAATGATGCTAAAGCTGAAACTCCAGTACCTTGGCCACCTGATGTGAAGAGTTGATTCATTGGAAAAGACTCTGATGCTGGGAGGGATTGGGGGCAGCAGGAGAAGGGGACGACAGAAAATGAGATGGCTGGATGGTATCACCGACTCGATGGATGGTGAGTCTGAGTGAACTTCGGGAGATGGTGATGAACAGGGAGGTCTGGCATGCTGCAATTCATGGGGACACAAAGAGTCTGACATGACTCAGTGACTGAACTGAGGATTGGATTTATTGTATATAGCTCTATAAAGGAGATAGGGAGAAAATCAGGACATTATCATGTGTGCTCAGTCACTTCAGAAGTATCCAACTGTTTGCAACCCTAACAACGCTTTGCAACCCTCTAGGCCCCTCTTGTCCATAGGATTCTCTAGGCAAGTATGCTGGAGTGGGTTGCCATGCCCTCCTCCAGGGAATCTTCCCAACCCCAGGGACTGAACTGGGATCTCTTACGTCTCTTGCATTGGCAGGCTGTTTCTTTATCAGTAGTGTCACCTGGGAAGCCCTAGGACTTCCTTCATATTTGGAGTTAATTATGGGAGCTTTTTTTTTTTTTATAGAAAGATAAGATAATGAGCTGTTATGTGAGCTATTAGGCTTTCCTTTGCTGAAATTTTGCCATGTTTAGCTTTGCCAGCTGTTAGGGAGATTTTAGAAGGCACTGCTTTTTCAGGTGGATGGTTCTGTTTGAAAATAATTAACCTGGATTAGATTGTCTGTTTCCTGTAGCTTCTTGTTTTAAGGCAGACCCAAAAGCCTGAAAGTCAAGCATGTAGATACATTCATTATCAAGGGTTAAAATGGGTAGGGTAAGTCCCATGAGGAGATACTGCCACTTTGCTCTAAAAATACTTCTGGTAAGACGGTAGATCATATAATTAATCCTGTTGTTTGAAGTAGTAAAAGAGCCTCAAAACCACTTCATGTTTTTAAAGATATTTAAAAGTATTTATACTCTTAAATCATTATATATACACATATAAAGTATACAAATCTTATGTTTACAGTATGAGGTATTTTTACATACTTAAACATTCATCTATAACTACCTCTTAGATCAAGGTACAGAGTATTTTCAGCATTCTAGTGATTCCTTCATGCTTCTTTTCCACCTAAGCCTTTTATTAAGTAGTTTAGACTGTCTAAGATATTTTCATTCAATTATTTTTCCTTTTTCCCCCACTATTCTTTATTTTGTTGATTTGTAGTTTCTGCACTCTCACCTTCTCTTGTGTACAGCTTTCTTAATTTCCTTTCCTTGATTTGTTTCTGTAGCCTTTTGAAAATTTCTGTTTACTTTCTCTGATTTTACTAGTTTTTCATTTTTACTAATTTTTCATTTACTAGTTTCCTGTTACATCACAAAACTTAGTTTATAAAGAGATAGTATTATGTATTACCACAATCACAGGCTCTGGAATCTGAATGTTGGTCACAGTTTTAGCTGTTAGCAGCTGTGTGAGTCACATTGCTTTGGTATCCCCGTGTGTATAACGGGGATTAATAATAGTGCCGACCTTACTAAGTGGTGAGAATTAAATGGGTTGATTCAGAAGAAGCACTAGTGCCATAACAAGTGTTCAGTGAATGCTGTCGGTCAGTTTCAAAGCTAATTTCAGGACCTGTTTCCCTAGCTCTGCCTAGTTAAGCACAAAAATGGTTGTTTCAGAAGTGTATTTTACTTTTCTTGTTAAATGTTTTTCAACCATTGTCATTGGTGTTTCACTAGTACAGGTTTTATTTACAGGTCATCCATAAATAGAAGTACATGTTTAAATACACTTGTCATGATTTTCTAATGTTCTCAGGTATAAAAAACTCAGCACTTAGAATTGGGTTTTTTAGGATCTCATATGGAAACATCCAAGGGGTTTCTAGGGGGCTCAGTGGTAAAGAATCTGCCTGGCAGACACAGAAGACTCAGGTCAATCCCTGGGTCAAGGAAGATCCCCTGGAGGAGATCTTCCCACTTCAATATTATTTCCAGAAGAATCCCATGGACAGAGAAGCCTGGTGAGGTACAGTCTGTGGCATCACAAAGAGTCAGATGCGACTGAGCATGAACACATGGAAACACTTCGAGGTTCTGTTTTTGTTAGATGTGCTGAATGTCTAATGACTGCCCACTGTCAAGATTCTGTGTTTGATTCTTCTGCGGAAACACGTCATGATCTTCACACTTAAGCCACGTCTTCAGCATTTCCCTAGTTCTTTTATTTTTTTCAGATGTTTTGTAAATTGGCCTGGTCCCATGGTAAACCAGTTCAGAGTGCTGAATAACTGAAAAATAACTGAAATTATTCAGTCTTCACTGTTTATCACACTGTAGTAGACTGTGGTAATTGGTGTCTAGACAGCTTCATCAAGACAGCGTTTATTTTTCTCTGGGGAAAGAACAGGTATTTTACGTAATGACCGAATTGATCTCAATTTTAAACTTCAAACTCCATTTAGCAATGTAATAAAGTTGGGTGAGCTAGTGATAGCCCTAGTAAAATGTCATTTTTTGGTCATCTTTGATGAGTAATGTGACCAGCAGTAAGTTAGAAGTCTTGGGGAAGGAATATTTCACTTATTTTTTTGTCACAATAAACAAGACTTAAACATAGAAATCTAATATCATCTGTTTGGGCTTCCTGGTCATGCTCTGTTCCTGTCCCATCCAGCTTGGCAAGCGACAACAGACGGGCTGGGGTAAGGCTTAATTGCTGGCTAGGAGCTAAATCTTTTCATCAGGTAGAGCAGATATGGGCCCAGCTGGTAAGTGAGCAAACAGGATGATGTTATAGGACATATTAGAAGTTAAAGAGCATTGTAAGTTCCATGATTTATGAATGTAAACCCTGCTTCTCTCTTGAGGTCGTATAGTACAGTGCTCACTTGTAATATTCTCTGTAGGCCCTGGAGTGTTCTCTCCCAGCTAATGCCTGTGCTTTGGGCCTTCCCTATGACTCAGACAGTAGATCTGTCTGCAATGGGGGAGTTTGATTTGATCTCTGGTTTGGGAAGATCCCCTGAGGAAGGAAATGATAACCCATTCCAGTATTCTTGCCTGGAAAATCCCATGGAACAAGGAGTCTGGTAGGCTACAGTTTATGGGTTGCAAAAAGTCAGACATGACTGAGCCACTGACCCTGGATAGTAGGCCCTGAATGTTTTGAAATACTTCAACCAAAAGTTTGGTGGTGTTAATATTTTACATATTTTTTGTAATGGTCAAATCAGGTCATTTTATTTAGTTCTCAGAGATTTATGGAAACTATTTGATTTACATAGTTTTCAAGTGGCTTGTCAATCTAATTTTTGAGGATATTTTTAGTTTTACAGATTTAATGTTTTAATATATCATACAAATATAAATCACCAAGGGTGTTCTGGGTAAAAATAAAATGTTTATTAAAACAAACATTCAAGAGTATATGCTAGGCAAGTTATTTGGTTTATTAAATTCTACCAGAAACATCATTAAATGTTAAATAAATGTTACTCTAATTAACCTTTTCAATTAAGTATTTTAAATGTAGTTTTTTCCCTTTATATTTTGGACCATATTTTTAAAAAGGAAAATTTTCTGTCATCCCACCATGAGGAAGTAAGATGATGATACAGTTCTGATTTTGGGAATTGGATATTAAGAGATTGAAGCCTGTGGTATGATGGGTATTAACAGACTCACTGTGTTAGAAGAGAATTTTAGTCCTGGTGGAGGCTCGCCAAGGACTGTGATGCTTGAAAGGGACAAGGCTTGGCACTGTTGTTAAGGTCTAGACTGTAAAAAGAATAGTAATCAGTATTGTGATGTTTCCGTCATCATTATTTTACAGTCACATTTGAATAAATGTTTTAAAATCCAATGGATGATTAATCCACATTTCTTGAAAGAATTAAATGTAGAAGAGGTTTACAGAGGAGATTGGATTTAGTGGAACAGTCAGCCTTCTTGAATTACTTCTAATACTCTGGTACAAATTTGGTGAAAGGATATAAAACTAAATAAAATGTAACATGAGTATTTACCAATATTCTCTAAACATTGTGGACTCATTTGCCATGTGAACCAAGGGAGACCACAAACTTCCTTTTCCTACTGTAACTGAGTTTTCATGGCCTTCAAAAAGTAAATCTGACAAGGGGAATCGGATTGTAACGCGTGTAGCACACGGGTAGACTACAGTGGTGGAGAAAGTGTTTCTTCTCAGTCAGAATGCCTGCACGGTGCACGTTCCTAGGGAATGGCGTGCCTTTGCAGACAGCGACTTCGATGTTTGAGACCTCAAGACTGCAGTTCCTGGCGTGTCTTCTGTGGCCAGGGAGGGCACAGTAGACACCTGGGGAACTGCATGCACTCACCTCTGTCCCCAGCCCTAGACATGATAATCTTCCAGTTTTATCTGGAAAGTAAGTAATGGGTGATTTTTTTTGTTTGTTTCGGTATATATGGCTTTTTTTTTTTGAAAAGCAAATTTTATAGTTGACAAAAGATATTTTCTGTTTTTTTTTCTTTGGTCCAGAAACTTTTTTATTATTATTATCCTCAGGTTTTTCAAGACTTAATAGTTTTTAACTTTTGTGTTAAACACACAGTTATGAATACATTAACTTTAAAATATTTTTTGACAGAATCCTCATTTTAGTGTCTGTAGTAGATTTGTTTCTATTATAGAAACTGTTCTAAATTGGCAGATTAATTCTTAACGAAAATAACATTCAGCTGTGAAGTGAGAGTTTTTCACACATTTAAAAAAATCTTTCAGTGAGAAATTACATATTAAAATCTTCATTTTCTTCTCATAGCTAACCTGTTTTATCCAGGTTTTTCCAGTAGTTATGATGAGCAATGTTGTTTAAAAAAAACAAGAGTTATTTTCTTTCACCTTTTCCTTATATACTTTTGGTTTTATTATTGGTGTGTATTTCCATGGGATCTTTGGTTTTAAACTACTTTTAAATCTGGATGTACCCAGACACTTGTGTATGCCTCCACTTGAAATGCTGTTTATAAACTCCTGCTCATTCTCCTAATCAGCTTGGCTAGACTGGTTTCTCCTATGCCTTCTCAGTATGACTAGCAGTAATGCTTTTTATCTGAATTCTTCAACACATTTTAGCATGGTTTTGACATTAAAAGCAAAATGGAAGAAATCTTACACCCAAATCATCCAAAGTGGCCTTCCTTATGAATAATGAAATGAGTATTAATTAATACTCATGTTTTAGAGTGTTTAATACCCATGTTTTAGAGTAATTTTGTAACCCTAGAAGACTTAGTCTGTTTTTATTCTGCAGTTAGTATTGACAAGTATACCTGCAGTCAGAGACCACCAGAAACATACCTGTAGTTTAAGAAGTTTATTTATTACTCATCACAGCAAAGAACATAGGCCTTAGGGAATTTGAGGTGTCTTAGTAAGAGGATCTTATAAAGATTATATTATAGGCTTTGGACTGGATCGTTGGGTGAGGGTTTAAGGATATGAGGGCTGTCTTTTAGCATAAGAGGGATGTTTGGTATTTTGTGGTTTGTGCAGGACCTTATATTTGTCTCACCTTATCATGATCTCAGAATGACTTAATTTAATAGATGTTCAGTGAGATTGTCCAACAGAACAGAATGGTTTAGCTGTAATTGTCAGATCAGTTTGTAATAACATTGAGGCTTAGTTGTGAGCATCAGATTAGTTGTCAGAGCAAGTTACTGCTCTGCTCCCCTGCCCCCTGCCCCCCAAAGCTTTTAAGTCCAAGTGGCCTTTGATTATGTAGGAACCAGCTGGGGAAGGCCAAGATTTAATAGCAGTGATATATTGAACAAGCTGCGATGATATTGACAGGGATATTTTTATAAAACAGCAACTGGGAAGCTTGCCAGTTTTCAGCTGGCTATAAGTAGTTATAGGTTTCCCCCCGCTGTCCTAAAGTAGGACACAGCTTAGGAACAGATGTGTAAGATAAATGGAGACAAAGCATGGATGCTGACGGTGGCAGTGCACAGCTGCCATGGCTTGATGCAGAGATGCGAGTGTAGTTCCTAAGGAAGGAGCTTGATGGCACCACTTCCGTTGTTCAGGGAGACCACTCTTCTATATTGGCTTTGCTGCAAAACTTGAATGCTTTTGCCTTTTTTGTAAAAGCAGAAATCCTCTTTGGATTTCCTTCTGTCAGCATTTTTCACAAGTTGAGGGTCTGTTTCTAACCCTGTGTTGCATAAGCCCTATCCTGCCGTTTTCCAACAGCATCAGTTTTTAATTAAGATATGTACACTGTGTTTTTAGGTACACTGCTCTTATACACTTAATAGACCACAGTGTGTGTGAGCATAAGCATTGGGACACCAGAGGTTGGTGTAGTTTGCTTTATTGTGGTGTTCTAAAATCAAACCCACAACATCTCTGAGGTATGCCTGTACTAATGTAGGTCTTTCATAAAAGTGAAACGGTGTAAAGTGAACTTTGGAAAAGCAGGGGATACCTGTAGTGGGTAAAAACATGTTCTTTTTAAGAAATAAGATGAATAAACTTTTATTAATCTCTGGGAATCCTAAGGGTTTACACTACTAAATTTAGCATCTCAGGATTAGCTTTGTGTACTTCAGGAGTTCTTTCTTTACATCTGGGAAGAGTCAACTATCTGTTTTCTGTATTGTCTGTGTTAATACATAGCCATATACATCAAAGGGATTGAAAAGGTTTTTAAGACTTAAGAACACTGTTTGGAACCTTATGATTAATAATTAAAATAATTGCAAAATTCTTTATGAACTCTCAAGGCAAAAATAAAAGGACCATGTTTTTCATAACTCCACTCTAGTCATATTCATCGAAGATCACTGAAAAGAAATTTATATTTATTCATTTATTCGTTCCTGTTTTCCTGAGCAATACAAGTGATAGCTGGAGATTTTTGGTTTAAAAGCATCTATTTTAATATCTTCATATATATTCTAAAGTAAGCACTGCATTATTTTTTTTCCTCTTCCAAGTCTTTTTTAAATATATTTTTTTATTGAAGGATAATTGCTTTACAGAATTTTATTGTTTTCGTTAAACATCAACAAGAATCAGCCATAGGTGCACCCATGTCCCCTCTGTCCTGAACCTTGCTCCCATCTCCCTCCCCATACACTTGTAGATTGTTGCAGAGTCCCTGTTTGAGTTCCCTGTAAGCACTGCGTTATTATAGTGCATAAAAAAGTATCACTCTAATTCATGAGGTAGTTCTTACAGGTTTGTAATTTTAAAAGTGGTAACTTTTTAAAATCAGATATTTTAGAACATCTGCTCATACAAGTCTAGAGATAATCTTTTTAAAATTTGGAGGTCTTCAGAACAAAATTTGCCTCCTAGGAAACTGCAGAATAGGCTTTTTCTGTTGTATTTTACCTTGAACAATGAGTATTTGCCTTAACACTGAATCTTTTTATCATTTGATAACAGCTTAGTAAGTTTTAATACTGGAAAAGTTAGGTTTGTAATTAAGATTTTATTAAAAGTATAGAGCACATTTGGATAGTGTCACATGATAGAATTCAAAATGTTTAGCTCCATTAGACAAGCAAGACACATTGTAGGTAAACAGTTTCTTCATGTGATATCACTAGTTCTGCCATTGGTGTATAGCATTTTCCTATAGATACAAAAAATATCACATTTTGTCATTAAAATCTTCACGCTAGCTTTGAATGTTTATGAGAATCTCAAAAACCTTTAAGAAAGAATTTAGATTGCTAAACTTTTGACATCTTGATGCTTTTAGTAGAACAGTAGTAGCATAAAAAATGTGGTTGATTTGGACCAAACTAAGGATGACAACTTTTCAAAATAAGGTTTTTTCTTAAAGACCATTAAACATAAAAAAATGTATTTTAAAAAAGTGTTTTTTTTTAAACACTTTATAATGAACTATTATTTAGATTTTATTTAATAAGTACAATAAATATTTTTGCATGGGAAAGAGGATTCCAGAGTTATCACAGATTTCAAGATTGCTAGGGAACTTACTATGGTACCATTTGTAATCTGAGTGTAAGTTACATGTAGATGCCAGAATATATGTCTGTGTAATCAGGCACAAAGGTTTATGATACGTTCTCTTGATGTAAAGGTTTTGTAGTTTATCTGGGCAGCACCCCACTTTCATGGTCCCCACAAAGCAGACTCTCCTGTTATTTTCTGTGGCCAGTAGATTCACACTGATGCTAATAGTACAAGTTCACAGTGTCTCTCCATAGTCAATGATGTGTGCAAATCTTATTTGTAATGTCATTTTTTTTCTATAAAAAAACAGGGGTAAATTCTCTGCTTTGTGTATTGTTACCTTTAAAATATAGGAGAATATAGTGTAATTGCTATTTCCAGTGGTTAAGGGACAAGGAAGAAGAAATCATTAATGTTACTGAACCTCCTTCTAGCTGCTCCACAGTTCTGGGTGCAGTTACAGTTTCTCCTCGGGCAGTCTTTGTGTTTCCTCCAGAGTGCCTAAGCATGACTCACGTGAGAGCAGCAGGTCTGGCTTTGAACCTCAGCTCTGCTGCTGGGCAGGCCAGCCTCTTCTGAGTGCGCTTCCTCCTCTGTAACGTGGGGCTGATGACACCTACCTCACAGGGTTGTTGTGAGGGTCCCAGAAGCACACAGAAGGCACTTCTCGTGTTGTAGGCGTGAAGCAAATGTTTGTTGCTTAGATCATGTATGTGCTAGGAAAGATGGGGAAAGCATGGAGGGTATAAAGAACGCAACATTTAAGTTGATTTGATTTAAGAGGAGGTTGAAACTGATTAGGAAAGATATTATAAAGGGTTTATTTATGAGGCGATTACTATATCAAGAGTTGGGATGGGTTATATAAGATTATCCTATTTGGGTAGTGATTCTTAGGTTTAGAAGTGTCACTGATAAAATTAATTGTATTGTAAGCCATATTTAAATAAATAACATTCTACTGAAATGGAAGTATGACTTATTTTTTGAAGCTTTATTTATATAAGTCCTCATACTTTATTTCCACTGTCATCTTAGAACCACAGCACTACCTTAAGGCAGTTGTTCACTTCCATTATTCCCCATGCACTGTCTCCAGAATTCTGTTCTTTCCTTTTTTTGGTTGCTTGTTTGGCTTTTGAATAGATACTATATTTGAATCTTTCCTAAGAATCACTAGGCTTCCCTGGTAGCTCAGCTGATAAAGAGCCCGCCTGCAATGCAGGAGATGCCAGTTTGATTCCTGTGTCAGAAAGATCCCCTGAAAAAGGGATAGGCTACCCACCTACTCCAGTATTCTTGGGCTTCTCTGGTGGCTCAGCTGGTAAAGAATCCTGCAATGTGGGAAACCTGGGTTGGGAAGATCTCCTGGAGGAGGGACCAGCTACCCACTCCAGTATTCTGACCTAGAGAATTCCATGGACTGTATAGTCCACGGGGTTGCAAAGAGTCAGACACGAATCACTAGCTGGTTTTTTGAGTTCTGGTTAGGTAAATTTATACTTGGTGAATGTATAAAATATACTGAGATATTCCATAGATACAGCAGAATATTCTTTCCCAACCTTATTACTACTAGGTTTATAATATCTTGAAAAAATATAAAGGCCAAAAAAATGATACATCTCTGTGGTGTGAGTTATTTGAGCATTTTAAATAGATGTTTTACTTTAGATCGAAATCACATTCTCCAGTTTTAGAGATAACTATAACAACTATCAGTGTGGTCACATTATAAGTCCTTCCTCTGTTTTTCTTCAGTCTTTGATTTTCTCCTTTTATTTTTGCCTTTTCTGAAAATTAGTAGTAAATGAAAAAGCATTCTTCAAGCACAGTAAGGTTGAGAACCCTTCATTCTGCCACGTTACTTTTATTTGTGTTTGGTGTGACGGCTGAAGATGAGAATTAAATGCCAGAAGCTGAGAACTGCGTGGTCCCACACGCCTCACCATCACGTTGGTCCCGCAGACAGGCAGTGTTGCTGCAGATACCCGGCTAACCTACGTTTTCTCTCTGGGAAACACTGATGACACAACCTAGTGTGTTGACTGGCAAAGAAATACATAAACTGTGGTTATGCATATACACAAATGTGTTCAAAATACAATCAAGAAACTGGAGCCCACTGTCAGATTTACCTTTTAAGAGGTGTCGGTCACTAGTTAAAATGGGTTTGTGTTGACTTTTCCACATCTTGTCCTGTCACCAGAAAGATTACAAATGGTGAATACAAATTCAGGCTGACTTCGTAACACTTACGAACCTACATGTGGATGTCATTTGCAACCTTGGCTTCGTTAGCAGCACCATTCCCTAACCAACCAGGCTGAAGACCACATGCAACATTAAGATGCATTTTTTTCCATCAGTCATTCATGGCAACAAGTATATTCTGTGTAACACATGGAGGTGAGCTTTGGAGAGAATTGTAATGTCTGGATTCACACATTCCCACCCTGTGCCACATGGAAGGCTGAGCTCTGTGATACATCAGTGTTGGGGGAAGGGAGGGGTGGAAAGGTAAGGAAAGAATTGGGTGGGATTAATTCTGAAACTTTTCTTTAGAATTTTCTACCTTTTACAAAGGTAATAAAAGTTCATAAAAAATTCAAGCACTTAGAAGTAAAAAGTCAGTGTCTTCCCCCTCCTCGAGAGGCAATCACTATTTCATTCATAGTTTGGTGTGAATGTTTCTGCAACTCTTATGCATCTATAAAAAGACGTTGAAGAAAACCTACTGAAATGAGATTATACTACATGTATTGTTTGGCTATTTGCTTTCCTCACAACACAGTATGTCGTGATCATCTTTTCATGTTACTATTCCCGTCTTCTCAGGTAACTGCTCTATAACGTTTCATAGCATGGATCTGTCATAGCTTATTTCACCATTGTCATTGATAGACATTTAGGAATTGCAAGAAGTTTTCACATAGTTGTACACCAAGCTTTGTGTACCTTTATGGTTGTTCCCACTTGGGTAAATTTTCCTTTATGATGGAATCCTAGCAGTAAACTTAATGGATCAGAGTATGAAAATTCAAACTTTCTTTTGAGAGATACTTCTGAGATTCCTCACCATCTTGGAGTCATTAATGATTAAGAATGTTATTATGGTCCAGCCAAAAATTATAGATTCTGCAGGCTTAACATTTAGAAAATTTCTACCATTTTTATTTTATTTCCGTTTGTTTTGGGAGTTCTTTTTTACCGTGCCTTAAGACAGGTGGTTTCTTAATTAGTTCCCTGACCAAGGATAAAACTCACTCGCCCTGTAGTGGAAACTCAGAATCTTAACCAGGGGACTACCAGGGAAATTCCTAGCCTTATTTTAAAAATTTATAAATAAAATGCACATGTAAAATTTTCTCCAGCACCATAGAGGGATGGAATTTGGACAGTCCTTTTAAACTGTTTATTCCTGTGGTTACCATCAGAACTTAAAATAATGCATTTCTTGGTATATCTGCCTGACACAGTACCTGTTTACTTCCTATCATGAAAGGTGAAGAATTTCAAGTACTGACACCACCAGTCATGTCTTTGTTATGAATTGTGGTTGCTTTGATAGTTTCTTGTATAGCTTTAAATGTTCTTAGTTCTTTATTTTTGGGGGTCATCACCTTTATACAGCATTCCTTGACTCACCATTTTGCTAAGGAAATCTATGCCCGCAATGTCTTTCTACCTTTTTTTTTCTTTTTATCTGTCTTTATTTAAAAATAAACACTAAAAAGAAAAAAAAAAAACACTCCCAAGGATTTTTAACTACTGAACACTCTTAAAAAAAACCAATAAGTAGAATTGTGACTATGAATGATCCTACTGATTTCAGAAACAAACAGTGCTATCAGATTTATAATAAACTGTGTGGGCAGTTAAAAGTTGTCCTACTTGAATGTCAAGTGAGAGTCTGTTTTCTTAACCATTGTCATAAACTGTTAATGTCATAATTTAGTTTTTCTTAAAATTTCTAATTTTCTTCCTTAATGGCACTAAAAGCCTTTTATCATAGGAAGTTTTTAAATTCTGCGATCACAGTAAATATTTTGTTTTTGAAGATACTTTTCACCTGTTTCTCTGACTTCTTGCTCTAATCTTAAAAAAAACCAATAAGTAGAATTGTGACTATGAATGATCCTACTGATTTCAGAAACAAACAGTGCTATCAGATTTATAATAAACTGTGTGGGCAGTTAAAAGTTGTCCTACTTGAATGTCAAGTGAGAGTCTGTTTTCTTAACCATTGTCATAAACTGTTAATGTCATAATTTAGTTTTTCTTAAAATTTCTAATTTTCTTCCTTAATGGCACTAAAAGCCTTTTATCATAGGAAGTTTTTAAATTCTGCGATCACAGTAAATATTTTGTTTTTGAAGATACTTTTCACCTGTTTCCCTGACTTCTTGCTCTAATTTGGACTGATTGTCTTCTGTGCCTGCAGCAGCAGACACACTGGAATTTCTTTGTCTTTCCTTATAAAGTCCACTCCCCGCCTCCCAGTTTAGTTAAAGATATACTCTGTTCACCACCTTCAAACAGTGCTTGAGAGGTAAATACCAAATTTCTTACGTCTGGAGAGGTCTGTAATTTGCCATCATACTTGACTCATAGTTTGAGTTTCGAATTGTGAATTTGAAATCCTTTTCCCTCAGAATTTTAAAGGCCTCCTACCTTCTCTCAGTTCTGCTGATGAGAAGTCATATGCTGTTCCAGTTCTCATTATTTTGTGTGTAACCTGGCTTTCCCTTCTGAATGTTTTTTAAATCATCTCTTTTTCTCTGTGGACTTTTTTCTTTTTTAATTTAAATTTCATTTCTTTCGCTCACTTTGATATGCAATCTCAAATCTTTATTCCATTCAAAAGGTTTTTGTCTTTGATTATCATTTCCCATTATCTCTGCTGTCTTAGGCATCTCAGTGTTCACCTCTTGGAGCTATCTACCTTGTATTGCCTTTTCTTTCATATTTTCTGTTTCTGTTCTTTGCTCTAAGAATGGGGGATTTCTTCTGTTTTATCTTCCAGAATACAATCTTCATTCATGCCCAATCTGATACTCAACACTTCTGGTGAAATTTTTATTTTATCCACTGCATGTTTAGTTTCCCAGACCTCCCGTTGGCTCTCTGGTCTTTCCATTTTTAATGGTAGTCTGTTTTGTTGTTTATTTAAATGCATGTTTATTTAAATAAATGTACCCTTTAAAACTTCGCATAGTAATTGAGGTGTGTGAATATGTGTGTTTAGTTTGGGTCTGTTCTTCCTGTGTTTTCCCTAGAATCACTTAAGTTTGTTTCTTTTTCCTGGTCTTTCTTCCTGTTTGATTTTTCTCAAATGTCCAGTGATCCTTGGCCAAATATTTAAATGAAAATTTATGTTGGTTAGTATAAGTCAGTCTTATCTCTTTTGCAGTTGAGTAAGTCGACTTGCCCAAAACGCTCCTCTGTCCGTGGTAGACCTCACTATAGACTCTGCCTGTGTGCCACACTCATGGGTGTATGTTTGTGGGTAGTGAGCTGAATGGGGACGAACCGTCTTGGCGTAAACAGGCAACTACCACAATTGCCAGATAAGTGTGCTGTGTTCTGAGATGGAGTCCTCAGTTTACTTCACTCTTGGTTGGCTGGGTCTCCGCTCTTCCCCTTCCCCTTTCCTCCTCCTCTTCTATCTAATCTCCCCTCCCCTTTCTTTCTTTTTCACTTCTCCTTTCTTTTTTCCTCTCTCCAGGGTCGTAGTGTGGCATTGGCACATGCTTTGTGCTTTCCTCTCCAACTTTAAGTCCTGTCGGATTTCTTCCCAGACTACCTTTTGCTTTGTTTAGAAAGCCATTGTCTGGCTTTAGTTGAATGCAGCTGTTCTATATAAATGGGAAGGCAGGAGGAGAGGCCTGGACAAGTTGCTCTATGGAGAGTTCTGTAATTACCCTCATTATAGTATCACAGCCTTTTTCACTGAGCTGTCCCAGAGCCTCGAGCCTTTTTTTTTTTAAGTCCCCAACACCCCATTATGTATTATGGGTTTATTTTCTGCTCTGGTTTATTCATCATTGAACCCATCTATTTTTGGAGCATGTCAACATTTAGGTTGAAGTTTTTTGAAATTTTCATAAAGTTTGTGGTCAGTGACAGTCTTGGAATAAGTACATCTGCTGTAAATTTTTTTAAAGTAATTTAGGAAGGAACTTGGGTACATAATTTTACTTATTCTATTATCTGTCATCAAATGTATTACCAGTTTTTCTTAGCTAATTAAAATACAGTCATAATAAAGGCAATGATGACTTCAATTTTGTAGGTCTTCCAGTTCTGAGAGAATAATGGCATTAGATCAAGTCTAGTACTTAGGTTGGGTATTGGTAATTAGAACTCATGGGTTATTTGAAGACTGAAATTTAGGAAAATCTTAAGAAGTCTGGCTTTTGGGAAGTACTTTCAAATGGACCATTTTCTGCTTTCCCGTACTCTGTCCATGGTAGTGACAGCTCTTGCTGAACAGCTAACTACGTGGAAATCTATCCTTGTGGTGAGCTTTTTCCAGGCAGAGATTGGATCAAAATAAGAACTTTCATAATTTGACTATTCAAAATGTGTGCTAGGTATGGTGCTAAGTGCTTCATACATTTCGTTTCATTCTTGAAACTGCCCCCAATAATTGAGTAATCCATTTTACACATGAAAATATTAAGGTTTAGCAAGGTTTATGTAAATTATATAAGGCCAGACTGGTAAATGACATCTGAGGTTTAAACAGATGGTTTACCACAAATCTTTTCACTATTAACCATTGTATAGCACATGAACACTAAACATAGTACCTACATAAATTATATTTAATATATCCTTGATTCCAAATGAAACTGTTCTGACACTATTGTACGTGAAGTTGAGAATCTGTATGATTCGCTCTTGACACTGCTCAGAGGGGGAGGCAAAATAAAACATTGATCTGTTGTTTTCCCCAAGAACACTCTTTTGTTTTGTTTGTTTTTGAACTTTGGGCTTTTCATCATTCATTCAACAAAGTATAAGAAGATGGCAAATTTTACCAGTTTTTCTTAGCTAATTAAAATACAGTCATAATAAAGGCAATGATGACTTCAATTTTGTAGGTCTTCCAGTTCTGAGAGAATAATGGCATTAGATCAAGTCTAGTACTTAGGTTGGGTATTGGTAATTAGAACTCATGGGTTATTTGAAGACTGAAATTTAGGAAAATCTTAAGAAGTCTGGCTTTTGGGAAGTACTTTCAAATGGACCATTTTCTGCTTTCCCGTACTCTGTCCATGGTAGTGACAGCTCTTGCTGAACAGCTAACTACGTGGAAATCTATCCTTGTGGTGAGCTTTTTCCAGGCAGAGATTGGATCAAAATAAGAACTTTCATAATTTGACTATTCAAAATGTGTGCTAGGTATGGTGCTAAGTGCTTCATACATTTCGTTTCATTCTTGAAACTGCCCCCAATAATTGAGTAATCCATTTTACACATGAAAATATTAAGGTTTAGCAAGGTTTATGTAAATTATATAAGGCCAGACTGGTAAATGACATCTGAGGTTTAAACAGATGGTTTACCACAAATCTTTTCACTATTAACCATTGTATAGCACATGAACACTAAACATAGTACCTACATAAATTATATTTAATATATCCTTGATTCCAAATGAAACTGTTCTGACACTGTTGTACGTGAAGTTGAGAATCTGTATGATTCGCTCTTGACACTGCTCAGAGGGGGAGGCAAAATAAAACATCGATCTGTTGTTTTCCCCAAGAACACTCTTTTGTTTTGTTTGTTTTTGAACTTTGGGCTTTTCATCATTCATTCAACAAAGTATAAGAAGATGGCAAATTTTAAACACTTCCATGAGGAAATCATGGGTGTTCTTTATAAATGTTATATTTAATTTGAGTTGTTTTGGATTTTCACATTTCCTAATAAGCATTACTTGGTTTCCACATTTCTGGAATAGTTATTTTTTTTTTAATTTCTGAGTGAAATTCTGAAAATTTATTATATGTCTTCATTTATAATGAGTCTTTGGCTAGATACAGAATCCTAGATTCCAAGCTGTCCCCCGCCCCCCCACCCCATTTTAGCACTATGGAGGTTTTGTTTCTGTGTCTTCTTGCTGCCAGTGTTTTGATGAGAGGTTTTATGGTAGTTGTGGATGGCCCTCAATTGGGGTTCATCTAATACTTTTCTCATGACTGGTTTGGGTGTGGTGTTCTGGAATTTGGGGAGGAAGATCACAGAGGTAAAGTGCCACTTCTGTCGCATCAGAGTATGAGGTGTATACTGTCAGCATGACTTAATGTTGACTTTGATCACCGTGTTGAAGCAGCGTTTGTCAGAGTTCTCCAGTGTAAGGTGACTTCTTTCCCCCTTCTCCATACAGTTCTCTTTGAAAGGAAGTCATGAAGCACAGCCCACACCTAAAGCATTGGGAATTATGCTTCACATCCTTGAGGGTAAACCTAAGCTGTTTGGAATTTTCATGTATGAGTGATTCAGCTGCTCTCCTCCTCTTATTTATATCAATATGAACTAATGGATATTTATTTTATTGGAATATGTTTTCATTATGATGGAAACTAGGTAACATGACCAAGCTTCCAGTTGAGGTTTTCTCCATTATCTATTTCTGCTTTGAAATAGAAATGAAAATAATGATCAAGATCCAGTTGGAGTGTATGGCTGTATCTGAATATTATTTTGTAGAAAAAATTCTTAATTATAGTTAGAAATTACACAGCCTGCAGGCACTCATGTGTTATACACTTACCCCAGCAGTATTTAGGGGTTCACATAACCTTTTTGTTCTGATACAGATATAAATTTCTTTAACTTTGCCATTGTTACCTTCCTTTCTTCCAAGGCATGAGTAGCAGTAGATGGGCAGAATTATATAGGGACCACATTTACCAAAAGTGTGCAAATATTCCCAAAAAGATTCTGGCAAAACTCAAGAGATTCAGAGTACAGTTGATACTGTGCATGGCTATGATTGCCCTGGGGTTAATAAACTGTACTTTGACCTGTATTATGTGTTGCTTTTATCTATCTAAACTTTCAACTTAAAAAAAATGGTCTCTTTAATATGTCCAGCTGGATGAATCATAGTTTTTACCTGTTTTCAGAAGGAAAGCTTATCTTTGAAGTACCCCAAAGTATCATTGTAAATGGTTTTGTTTTTTCTTCTTTATTAGGAGCTTCAATTAGGAATTCTCTTCATTCTTGGCCAAGGTACCTTCTGGCACTAATAGTTTTATTATTACTGTTGCATAGGACTGCTCTCTCTGGTAGTCCTATTGATTCTTTTAAAAGTTTTTTTTTTCTTTTTTTTACATTTTATTTCTAATTTTTCAAGCAATGACTATATGCTTTATTCTTGACCCTTTAAAAGAATATTGTACCATCTGTATATTACTGTTGAATTATGTATGTGTGTAGAAATGTTTACTAGAGAACCTTTGAGTAGCTAATTACACACAGACACACACGCACACACCAGTGTGCCCTTTCTTATAAAGGACTTCGCTGCTGGTTTTTGCATTGTATGAGACACCGGTTATCTCCCATCTTAGACAAATAAATGGCTGAAGTGCTTTGTAATATTTATTGTTAACATTCACCAATGGGGGGCTGTATCAGCAATGAGACCGAAAGAATATTTGGTTGTTGCATTCCTTCCCTTTAATCTTCTTTGATGAATATTCTCCAAAATAGCCTTGTGTTTTTTGAATACTTTAAATTTTTAATTGGACTCAAATTATGCACTTAGTCATATATTTTTTTTTTCATTTTGTCAGAAGTAGTTACATGGCATTAATTTTATGTATGTTTGATTTCAATTTTTAATGTACTTGACAATTTAGGTCAGCTTTTGTCAGTACTATGTAAACACATGGTACAAACATATAGAAACCACTTTCCTGCATATGCAAATTAAATATGTAAGTTAAGTAGAAGCTTGGCAAATTTATGATGTATCTACTTCCTATTCCATATGAGTTTTTCTGTTTGTATACTCGATGCTCTTCTGACACTATATCTTCCACAGTTTTTTATAACCTGATAAACACTTTTGTGTTACCACTCAGCTTTGTCAAACCCTTACCATTTGGCTTACATATTTACGAATTTTAAAAAGAAATACACAGTACAGATATGGTTAAAGGGCCTTTTACTTGTTCCTCTCCTGCTCCAAAACTGTCTGCTGACTTGAATTTACATTCATCATTTCAGCTAGCATTTCAGAATTTTGCAGATTGGTCTTTTGAGGGACTTGGAAGTATTCTGAGGAAGAAAGACTCATGGTCAGATTCTCACCTACAGATGTGTCATATACATTGAAAGCCTTGTAAGGCCCTCAGACGTGGAAAGAAACTTGTCAATCTTTACAATTCAGCATTGCCCAGCTATTTGACCAGAGAAACCCTTCACCCATGATTCTGTGCACTGTTGTTGCTTAGAAAATGCTTTGCGTAAGCACTGCCTAGAGGTGTACTCTTTCCAAAATGTATTTTCCATTTAATTTTATAGTTTTTTTAAACTAACGTACCTTTCTGGATTTAAATGACAAAGATAATAATTACTCCCAATTGATGTTCAGTGTTGGATCAAGTTTAAAATCATTCTACAAAAAAGGAAGGTAAAAGTGCTAATAAAGTGCATATTCATTGACCAATGTACAAGTAACTTTATGTTCCTTAATTTTTAAAATTCTCAATTCTGCTGATCTGATCTGTGGACCATGACTACACATTCCCTTTGCCTTAAACTGATCTGTTATGTTTTCTGTTCTTCTGGCTGACAGTAGCTTGAGTTTGTTGTTAATGTTTGACACACTTTCTTGAATGCAGTTCTTCAACTGTTAATATTGTGCAAAGTGGTACTTGAATTTTGTTTGCTTTTTTTCTTTCCTGTATTAGAAAATCTTGGTGTTTTGTAAGCTATTATGAAAGAAAACTTTCTTAAGATTTGTTCACATAATGATCTGATCCAGGAAAAATAAAATGGGGAAATGGACACTATTTCTGACCTTCAAATAAAATTCTGTATCTTGCTTTTCAGACTGTTCACCAAGCCTTGGGACATTGCACTGTCTTAAGGCAGGGCTGTTTACCCATGTGGGCTAATAGGTCCCTTAGGGTCTGGTGAGGCTGTGAAGGAGAGAGGAGGTTCTTGAAAAATGCACAGGGGCACTAAGTTCACATACAGTTTCACAGAAGCCAGGGAACCTCCTGTAAGGGAAGATCCAAAAACAGACCTTGTTCCTTTGTTGGCTTCTAGCCTTCACTGCACTATACTTCATGATTCTGGGATAGGAAATTATTAATAAACAGGAAGGCTCCAGTTTCTACAAAAATAAGCCTAGAGCTGTTCACCAAATAGCTAAGGACATCTATCCTGTTATTCCTAAAATTTTAGGATTTATTAAGGAGTCTCTGCATTATATTTCTAGGATAGCCTTTAAAAACAATAACATCTAAACATTTTATCATTAGGAAAAATTTTTTTTTCCTGCACTCTGCACCTTATTTCAAGATAGTTATGTAACATTTATTTTAAAAGGTGTTTTGTTTGTTTTGTGGGCAGCTATCTCTAAAAAACCCGTATTAATTTTTGCTGGCTTAATTTCCATCTATATTCAGAAAACTTTTTTAACCATTAACTTTTGAAAGCTTTTGTGCCTGGACTTTGTGATTCCACAGATACTTCCCCAGAGTTCATTTCTTTTTCATTTGCTGATCACCTACTTTAGAGATTGAGCACCTGTAATAGGAGCCCAATAAGTACTGTTGAACCCCTTTATTTTGAATTAGTGAACAAGTGAAAGATAGATGAATGTGTGAAAGAATAATCAGGTGGAATAAGTAAAATTATTGTTAATCTCCCCATTCAGTATAAATTCTAATGCACAATTAATGGTTTCTTTCTGCAAACAAGTATTATGAAGTAATAAGCTAAACAATTCTGATGTCAGATGCTGGTTATCCCACAAAGCAAATGCCACCTGTCTCCCAGAGATGCTAATTCTGTCACTGTTCATTTAGTGAGGATCCTGAATGAATGTTTAGCTACCAAAGAAATGATACAGAACTCACTCTCCTCAAAACTTAAGTTTTGAGAGTAACCCAGTATGACTAGATTAATTTGGAATTTCTTTGGGTGGAGTTGAGTCATGGTTGCCACATTTAACAGGACCTTGCTCTTCAAGGTCAATGTGATTACTTCTCAGGTAAAAGTAATTCTTATTTTTGTGTTTAGGTTTCACCCCTAAATTCTTTCCATATTTTCAAGATGGAAAGATACTTAGAAGTTTTCCTTCTGCACCCTACTCATTTACATTTGTGCAAGTAAATTTGATAAACAAAAGAAACTCTTTGCCCCTTTATATGGATGTTTTATATTTAGTGAGGTGAAGGGAAGATTGGACATGGGAAGGAGGCAGTCTTGGCTACCAGTGGTCAGTGGATTAACCCCAATAGCCCTCAGCTTTCTCTTATAAAACTTTTACAAGACTATGACTTTGCAGGTCTTCACTAGCTCAACTATTGATTGAAGATAATTTTTTGTTGTTGCTGTTCATTTTGTAACTGAGATAGTAAATAAAAATAATGAGATTATGGAGATTTAAGAAGAAAGTGTTTTTTTTTTTAAATGACTGTCTAAATCAGTGTTGTCCAATAGGACTTCTTGTGGTGATGGAAATAGTCTATATTTATGCTTCTGATATGCTAGTCATTAGTCACATGGGGCTGTTGAGCACTTGAAATGTTGGTAGTGTGACTGAGGGACCTATTAAAACATTTAAATAGGCACATGTGGCTAATAGCTACTGTGTTGAACAGTGCAGGTTAAATTCTTAAGTATTTATAAGCATTCAAAGGGAGTCTCACATGTAGATTTATCATGACAGTCTTATTTTTCATTTGATGAGTTGCAACTGGGATATATTAGAATTTGGCAGTTGTACCTCCAAGTATCAATATTGAAACTTTCTTCAAGCACAGCCTCCATTTCTAGCTGCTGTCAAATACAGCCAAGCTGGGCTTCCTTGGTGTCTCAAAGAGGAAAGAATCTGCCTATAATGCCGGAGACCTGAGTTCAATCCCTGGGTCAGGAAGATCCCCTGGAGGAGGGAACGGCTATCCACTCCAGTATTCTTGCCTGGAGAGTTCCTGAACCGAGAAGCCTGGCAGGCTGCTCTGTCTGTGTGTAGTCTTTGTGGTCGAAAAGTTGGATACGCAAAGTTGGATACGGCTGAGGCTGAGCGACTAACCCTACTACTGCTACTACAACCGAGGTACTTGTTACCTTTCTCAGGGATCCTAGAGCATCACTGGCTTCTTAAAGCTCTGCCATCCTAATGATGATTGTATGTGTTTGCTACAATCTACCTGTAGACTCCTGTCAGTTCCCTAGAGGTCTACACATTGTTCCTTTTTAGTATCTGGAGCAGGTTTGGTGTTGTTGAGAGTTTTATCTTTGTATTTTTTATAAGCTTAAACTTGAAACATTTAAATGTCGCTTTAAAAAATACTTGGTCTTTCATTGTCAAAAGTTTTTAGTCCTAAAATCTTGAGCCATTAGCAAGATGTTTTTACTACTAAAATATCTAGGTCACTAGGCCAATAAAAGTTGTCATGTGGATGTATTAATTGCTTTAGCATTAAAAATACTGCATTCTTGAAATTTCCATGTTTGTGGATAACAAAGCACTTTGAGTGATTCTATCTTGAAATTCTGTGTCTTTGAAATGATAAAAATTATTGTAAAGGTGTTCTGTAGCAATAATGGTTGAAATTGATAAGCCATGTGTTTGAGACTCAAGTCATTTTTCCACGAGATAATAATTTATATAAGGTTAAGTTTTTATATATGGCATGCCAGGTCACAAACCTTTAATATCTTTTAACTTAATTCAATCATACCAAGTCCAAAAGCTTTCAGTGAAAACTTGCATTCCCACCGAGGCTCTGAAGTTTATCTCCCTGAGACCTTAGTCCTTGGCAAACAAGGTGCTAACTGGCGTCAGTCAGTCCCTTGAGTTTTGAATAGAAGGAAACCAGAGGCAGTTGCCGTTATATAGAGTAATAAAAGCATATGTTGGAAATTTCAATCAGTATAGAAGATTAAATTGCTTCTTAAACCCATACCATTTCTTCTCCCTAAACTGTTAACAGTTTATGTTTTCTTCTTTACAAATGGAGCTAAATTACACCTTGCTTTTCTGCTTAAGATTTTAAAAATCAGGTTTATTGAGATATAAATTACGTATGGTAACATTTACCCTGTTTAGGTGTACAGTTCTATGAATTTTAACAAATACAAGATATATAACATTTTTGTCCCTACAAAAAGTTCCTTCCCGTTGCTTCATTTTTGTAACTACCACCATAATTAAGATATAAAGTCTATCACTCTAAAACATTTCCTCTTTCAGTTCCAACCTCAATTTTAATAGCTGTATTGTATTCAGTTATATTGATGTACCTAAAATTTTTCTATTTTATTGATATAGATTGTTTCCAGTTTTAGAATTCAAGTAAGGTCCAATAAATACCTTTAAATGTTAATCTTGGTGTGCTTTTTACAGCTGCAAACATATGGTAGATTCTGACCAGAGGGATTACAGAATTAAAGGCTATAAGCATATAACATTTTGATTGGGCCAAAAGCCCCCGGAAAGATGTGCTAATTTCCTTTTCAACCAGTTGTGTATAACGTGTCTATAACTCATTAACAGAATCTGCCTCCCAGTGCAGGAGACATGGGTTCGACCCCTGGGTGAGGAAGATCCCTTGGAGAAGGAGATGGCAACTCACTCCAGTATTCTTCCCTGGGAAGTACCATGGACAGAGGAGCCTGGAGAGCTAGTCCATGGGATTGCAAAAGACTCCAACACAGCTTAGTGACTAAACAACTATCTTAACACTGTGTCACCAAAATTAATTTTTGCCAATTTGATGGATAAGATATTAACTAGCAAAGTAGCTTGCATTTTTTCCTCATTTTAAGAGCACATCAGAAAGTTCATAACACAGTATCTACCCATGTTATTTACAACTAAAACCACAATATTTTAGGAAACGTGGATAGAAAAATCTTACCTTTATTCTCACAATTTCTATAATTTTCCTTTCCTGCTTATCTTTATGTACATTTTTATAATAATTGTTTATGTGCATTTTCATAATCATCCTTACAGCATATGCATAGTGTGTGCATGTATTGTTTGCTTTTTAAAAGTCCACTTTATTTCATGAGCATTTTCCTTTGTTCCCAGAAGCTTCACTGCAGTAGTTGTATGTTTCTTCTGTTTTGGGACTGTGGCACAGTTGATTCAGTCATTCCACTTCTAAACCATTTTATACTTTTTTACTATTATGAACAAGTCTTCAAATACCATGTTTTGAAAATAAGTTTTAAAAAATCCTTTAAAATTGTTTTCTTAGGATAAATTTCTACTTGTCTGATTCTTCCGGATCTAAATGTGTCATATTGACAGGAGAGGGTAGAATTTCATCATTTGGAATAGTTTTTGTGTCTTCATTGGGAATTCAGTAACTTGTTTTTCTGGGGAAGAAATTAGTTGCACATTAGTTTCATTCTATGCCAGCTCAATCTATTTATTTTCTTCTTTTTCATGAAAAATTATGAAAATGATTTATGCTACTTGTAAAGATTTCAGAAAGGTAATCAATCCATTAAGTAAATTAAATTTTTAACTGAATTTTTTTCTCTGCAGATCATTTGTTTTCAGTATTTTAAAGTTACCAAATGATTCACAGTGAGCTGTCCTTGCCCTTGCTCTCTCCGTGCCCAGCTCTCACTCTTGTGGCAGTCAATATTGCCACATTCTTGCATGTCTTCAGACACATTGTCTGCATTTGTGAGCAGACGCATGTGTCCTCTGTGTGTGTGTGTGCGTCTCTCTCTGTTTAAGCCACAAAGGTTAGCAAGCTACACATACTTTTTGTACATATATTCTTAGATTGTATTTATTTTTTAAGTAGATAATACATGTACGTTTTTCAGAGATAAAATAGTGTAAAGCTTTCGCAGTCCCCCTTGTGTTTCAGTACCCTGTCTGAATGCTCCGTCCTTTGTTGAGTCTTTATGCATAGAAGAGCAAATATTCAGTTCAGTCGCTCGGTCGTGTCCAACTCTTCTTTGCGACCCCATGAATCGCAGCACGCCAGGCCTCCCTGTCCATCACCAACTCCCGGAGTTCACTCAGACTCAGTAGGAAGGTACATATTTTTGTTTTCCTCTGTAATTCTCCAACTGACCTTTCACATGTAATAAGGCAGTATGGAATAGATGACAAGAGCAGTGGCTTGGGGGCCAGCTTGCTGCATTCATATCTTTGCTCTGTCACATATCAAGTGTATAATTCTGGGCAGGTTAGTTAGCTTATCTGTGCTATGTGATGTAAAATTATGGCTCAGTATACATACTCTGCTTAGAGTAGTATGCATGAGTATCTGTGTTTGCTAGTGGTATTATTTTTATTATTAGGGACAGTGGCTAATAAAATAATATTCAAGAATCAGTCCAGATCAATTTAACTTATATTAGTGATATATATGAATATGGTGGCTCAGATGGTAAAGCGTCTGCCTACAGTGAGGGAGACCCGGGTTCAATCTCTGGGTTGGGAAGATCTCCTGGAGAAGGAAATGGTAACCCAATCCAGTGTTCTTTCCTGGAAAATCCCATGGACCGAGAAGCCTGGTAGGGTACAGGCCATGGGGTCACACTTTCTTTTCAAGTTCATTTAACAAAAAGGGATAATGGGATTTCTCACTTGTTTGAATTCTATTTAAATATTTTAGAAAACTTCCAAAAACAAAAGTAAAGCAACTAAAATATATTTTATTGTTCCTTTCTTATGGGTTGATAGGGTTTTTTTGGGGGGAGGGGGTTTTTGCATGTATGTTTTTCAACAGATATACTTAGTTTATGTAGTAAAAGTGTCTCAGAGAAAGTGATGTAGAGGTGACTGCTGAGAATAGGAACTTTTTTTGTATAGTGCATCACATTTAAAAAAATACTTTCTCATGCGCTTTCTACTCAAATTGGTAAAAATACATATCTATATAATAAATAATTTTAGGGGATAGTGACCCATAAAGTTTTAAAATTCTCTGGCCATATCTTTTAAGGATAAAATAATAATTTTATGGATAAAATTTTTAAGGATAAAATAATTTTTAATAATGACATTTAAAGTTCTTAAGGCAAACAAGGGGCTGGGAGCTTGATTTATATTTCTATCCAATTTTTCCATCCTCAGTTCTTAATTAAAAAAATTAAGGGAACAACAAAACCTCTTTACCCTTTCCCTTTGGTTACAAAATAATATTTATTTATTATAGGAAATATAAAAGCAGAAGGCAGAAAAATAATTACCTTGAAATTACTATTTGGTTTAATATTGTAACAGCGTGGTATCTAGGCTTCTTGCCTTTTTTCTCTATGTAGCTGTGCACACACTCTCCCTCATGTTATTAATTTGTTTGCCTTCTACAGTGATGGCATCAGGAATGCTATACACGGTTTTTTTTTTTAAATAAACTTAGTATCATGATCATTTTAATCATGCTGTTATCTATAAAATCATTTATAATAGGTGTATCATATTCCACTGAGCACATATGCCATACTGAAATTTAATTTGTAGTATATTTCTTACTCAAGAGCATTTAAAAATAAACTATCAGTAAATATCCTTACAAATCAAATTTTATGAACACATATTATATCCTTATGATCATTTCTGAGACATGGAGTTATTGGGTTGTAGGACCTACTCTTTTTTTTCATGCTTTTTCATACACATTGCCAAACTGCTCTCCAGACAGCTGGTACCTTCCGAGTGCTTACTAGCACAGGAATGGTCTCTAGTTAAGTCCTTGCCTATTTGAGATGCGAATTCCCTTTCTGCATGGTGCATATTCACTCTCCAGTGCCTCTAGAACCATCTCTTCTTCCTTCCTTCCCGATTTTTCTGTTCTTCTATATCTTTCCTCCTTCCCACTTCATAGAAGCCGGATTTGATCCAGGTTAGAGAAGGATCTATTTCAAATGCTATTTACCTCGTCCACTTGCTTCTTAGAGCATTTGCTGTATAAAATACTCTTGAGGCGGCTCTTGTATAGCAACCAAGTTTTCAAAACTCATGCTGGTTTTTTTTTTTTCAGTTTTGTAAATTATGATTTTTGCTTTAGTGATTTTTAGTAAGCTTACTCTGTTACGCGTGTGAAGTAACCACAGTGATTAAGAGAACTACTATCCCTAATCTAGGAGACTGGGTTCAGGTTCCAGCTCCTGTTCTTATTGAGGAGAACAGCTTTCCTCATTGTAAGTGCTTCATACACTGCCTATCATATAGTGAGCACTTGATTGTCTAGCTTTTATTATTATCTCATCTGACATAAGTGTGAGTGAAGCAGGGATTATTTTTTTTCAATTCTATCTTTCAGGAAATGGTATCAGAGAGATGGAATGCTTTTCTTATTGTCACGTCTAGAAAGTGATGATGTCTGGATTTATAACTTTCGATCTGTAGGGACTACTGCAAAGTAGGAAACCTAAAGTGAACAAGAGTTGTTTCTAATACTTAGGATAATACATAGAAGATCATGAAAAGTTTGAAAAGCTTTATATACAGGGGCCTGAGAGGTAAAGCTTCCACAAAGTCTTGACTGGCCTACCAGCAAGTAGGTGAGAATAGTTCTAGAAGAGAAACGGTTCCTGTGCATTGTGGCATAGAAGGGGAGGTTGCATTTTCAAGTTTAAGAAGACTGAGCACTAGGATCAAAACGTTTAACAGATTTCTCTACTTTGGTTTAAATTAGAATGGAGTCCTGTTTTAAATATCTGTGCTGATTAGGTTTTTATCTTAACTTGTTTCCGACAGGGCACGGTGCTGATGTGAAGTGTGTAGACTGGCATCCAACAAAAGGGCTAGTTGTCTCAGGAAGTAAAGATAGTCAACAGCCAATCAAGTTCTGGGACCCCAAGACTGGGCAGAGTCTGGCAACACTGTAAGTGGTAGGAACCCCACCTGGATCCTTAAAAAGGGGAGCATAGCTGACTGAATTGTTAACTGTTAGCCTTCTCCCTCTCATGTATTCCTGAAAAAGTAGTGTAGACAGTAGATGGACTCTTATCTATAGGCCTTTTATTTATTAAATGTGGTTTCTCTCTAAATTCCTCAGCAAGTCAGACTTAATGTTTGTTCTCCAACATACATGTAAATTTAATTTGGGTATCGGGGGAGGGTGAGGGGTAGGGAGGAGGTGGTTATTACTACCACTCTAGATTACTCATAACATTGATACACTTGGCACTGTATGGAGTTGGTATGTGTGCCATGTGTTAGCCCACCTTTCTCCTTCTCCCTACAGCTCTTCAGAGAGAGAACTTTTCCCTCTGTTTTTAAGTCAGTTCTCATTTTTTTTGTCTGAAGTGTTTAGTTACAATGCAGCCACATTGTAAAATTTTCTCTTTGACTCATCTGTGAACATTCACAGTTCATTTAATATGTTGTTGATTTTTTTTTTTTTTTCTGACTAAGCAGCTGTTTCCTAGTCCCACTGATTGAGAACTGAGCCATGTCCAGAGTGAACTGGTTGGCGGCAAGGCTGCCTTGTTGCATAGCGCCAGTGGCCACAAGCAAACAGAACACCTTGTTAATGGTGCTCCTAGGAGATGTGTGTTGTCCTGGCCTCAGTAGTTGCAGAGTCTTTAGTTCAAAGTAACCCTCAAACTGTCTCAAAGTTCTTTTTAAATGTTTTGACTTAATAAGAACAGCTTATTGAATTTATAAAATTTAATGAGCTTTATTGAATATTAATTTATGTGTTCAAGTGCTTTCCTTGATTCACAGATAAAGTTTTCTACCCAGTTGAAGTTCTGCTTCTGTTTTAAATTGGTCAGTAAAAACTGCTTAGATAATGGACATTATTTCTGTCTTTGACCTATTTCTTTCATGTATATTTTAACTGTAGTCCTGTATGGTTACATGTGTTATTACTTCTAGGCCAAACTTCTTGCCATCTTGACTACCATGTGCTTTTCAAGAAAAATGACCATTGATTTACACTTGTTTTGAATTCTGACCAAGGATTATTTTCTTGGATTTTGTTTCTAGTCATGCCCATAAAAACACAGTAATGGAAGTGAAATTAAATCTCAATGGCAACTGGCTACTTACAGCATCACGTGACCACCTCTGTAAACTTTTTGATATCCGAAATCTGAAAGAAGAGCTTCAAGTCTTCCGAGGTCATAAGAAAGAAGCTACAGGTCAGTGGCTATGATATGCTTCTCATTCTATTACTGTAGAATTCTGACATCCTAATAATTTAGTCTTTCTCTGTGTTTTTGTTTACAGCTGTGGCCTGGCATCCTGTTCATGAAGGACTTTTTGCCAGTGGAGGGTCTGATGGCTCTTTGTTATTTTGGCATGTTGGGTATGTGGCACTCACTAGTAAAGAAGTTGTAAATTTTATGAAGACCGCACCCGAAAGTGAAAAAAGTGATAGTGTGTTGTATTTTTTTCTGAGTGTTAATATGTCCTGTATATGTAAACCCAGTTTGGAATAGAAAACATAGCACCTCTCTTTCTGGCTATGGGAGTCATAAAGGGGGAGTAAGACCAACTTCCTCGCTTCCTGTGATAAGGCAATTTCTAAGGCATTTCCCCTCTGAGGTGCTCTTTGGAAAAATGTTACTGATCACAACTTGGTACCTCTGAAAACGTGTGGAATTGACCAGATTCAAAGTTACCAAGTTTGGTAGCTTTGTATTATGCTAAAAGAAAGTACCGTCTTTGGCGGAGGAGAAACTGAATAACTTGTGAAAAAGACTGCTTTCTGTGGTGCCGTTACAGAGTAGAGAAAGAGGTGGGTGGAATGGAGATGGCCCATGAAGGAATGATCTGGAGTCTGGCTTGGCATCCCCTTGGACATATTCTCTGCTCAGGCTCAAATGACCATACTAGGTAAGCTTTATGTCAAAAGTAACAAGGAATTGCTGTGTTTATGGAGCAGTTGGAGATAAATGAATATTTAGTTCATTCATAGATGAATGTATTTATTTATTTTCTAACTTTTAACGACATGTTCACAGTGGTTTATAAATAGATATATTACAAGGAGTTGAGTATTGAATATGACTTTGTTATTTGAATCTTTCTACATTAAAATTTTTTAGAATAAGGCCTTTTAAAACTCTGTTGTTTTTGCCAGAGGACTGCTTAGTACTACTGTTAAGTACCCAGAGATACACTGAAACTTGGCTTCTCTCCTTCCTCCAAATACTCTTATTTTGACAGCAAATTTTGGACCCGAAACCGACCGGGTGATAAAATGCGAGATCGATACAACCTCAACCTATTACCTGGAATGTCTGAAGATGGAGTGGAGTATGGTGAGGTTCTTGCATGTTTATTCCTCTTTGAAATATGATATTCTGTAATAAAAGTGTTAAGTATTGAGAAGATTATGTAAAATGAATTTTAGTTTTACAGTTGATTGATTTATGAATGTCTTAAGAATTTTTATAAAGTGTTAATTATATTGGCCCACTACATTTATGAAATCTCTATTGACAATGGCCATATTCCTATTTATAGATGACCTCGAACCTAATAGTCTGGCAGTAATTCCAGGGATGGGAATACCAGAACAACTAAAATTAGCTATGGAACAAGAACAGATGGGTAAGAGAAGTTGTACCTATGAATTTAACTTTTTCTGTAATTTTACCTATTTCCTATTGTGATATTAATATCACTTAATTGTGATATTAAGTTATTTTGAAAATGTCAAAATGATGTATGTTGAGAAACATTGATAAAAGTGATATAAGCTGTATAATATTTAGAATTTGTTCTTTCCAAAATACATTCACTGATGAGGTGGCCACTTTCTTTCATTTTCTTGGCTAACCGCTTCTCTTCTTGGTTGCAGGGAAAGATGAATCAAATGAAATTGAAATGACAATTCCAGGTTTAGATTGGGGAATGGAGGAGGTGATGCAGAAGGATCAGAAAAAGGTGCCTCAGAAGAAGGTTCCGTATGCAAAACCTATCCCTGCTCAGTTCCAGCAGGTGAGCAACTCCAAGGGCACCCTCATCCCCTCCCCATGCCCTCCTCATGCGCTGGGGGACTGGTGAGTCCGCTGAGGTGCAGGGATAGGTCTCCCTTGTATTATCTCATCTGTGGACGGTATGTCTGTCTATACTATAGACTTTCTGGAGCTTTCTTCACGTATTTCAAGCATTATTAGACATAGTCTCCATCTGTTGCTTTGCAATTAGTGCTGAGTTTGTCATGAATCTTCTCTGGATATTCTTTTATTCTCACCTCCTTGTTATTATCCAAGCTGTTGGAAGAAGAAAAGAGACTTGGAGTGGAAAGAGTATGTGGACCCTCTTCAACATATTTGTTCTATCTTCCACTCTGTTTGTCCCTCACACAATGTGCACAGGCGCTTTTGAAGAGGCAGGCAGGCTTTGCATCTTAATAGCTTGTGAAACCTTGCAGCGTTTTCAACTTGGCAGTTTCTACCTAGTAATGTGCTTTGCCTAACTCTATTCCTGTGTCACTAAGAATTAGAGAATTAGAGTTAGAAATAAAGATAATTCACCAGCTGCACAAACTTGTATTCACCAGGTTGGAATGAGCTGGTGATATTATAGAATGGTTTTTACATTCTGTTGTTATGATTTACACACTTAGGATATACTTTAATGTTGTCTTCATTCCCAAGGCATGGATGCAAAATAAAGTTCCAATTCCTGCCCCAAACGAGGTATTGAATGACAGAAAAGAAGACATTAAATTGGAAGAGAAGAAAAAAACACAAGCAGAAATCGAACAAGAGATGGCGACATTACAGTATACTAACCCACAACTTCTGGAGGTGTGTGACACTTGAGGGAATTCAGGATGATCTAAGAAAGTAGTGGTTAATGTTTTTTTATTGATCTGCCCTTGAGGAGAAGGAAAGGAACTCTTTCTTACATGGGTCAGATGAGCAGTATCGTTTCTTATTGCTACATTAGGAAGCTAGTTTCTAGCAGAATCCTGTTTCTAAGACTGTTAAAACCAGACCAGTCAAGCAATGAGTAGACCTCAATTGAATATACATTTTTAATAGACAAGGTAAAACCAACAGTTTTACTTTGGAGTCACATATTATCCATAGATAAAAAGAATTTTCTGTTAGCTCTAGAGCAGGTGGTTCTTATTTTTCCTATCTTGGAAGCTACTTAGAATGATAAAACACTAGTAAATTGTTGGGCTTTCCCTGATCAAGATGGATATAAATAGCCCTGGCTGCTGTTTCCTAGCACCTGGAAAGAAGCGTTTTAGAGTCTGGAAGCCAGAGTACTTTCAGAACATCTGAATATCATATGGATTCTAGTTATTGTTGGGGCATTAAGAGGTCAATCAATAATGTCTTATGTTTGTTTTGAGATTCCCCAAACAAAATAGGTGATAGTAATAATGTCATATTTATTAGCATGCCTTTTCTCTCTTTTTTTCTAGCAACTTAAAATTGAAAGACTTGCACAGAAACAGGCTGAGCAGATTCAGCCTCCTCCTTCATCTGGCACCCCTCTCCTGGGACCCCAGCCCTTTCCAGGACAAGGTCCAATGTCTCAGATTCCTCAAGGTTTTCAACAGCCTCATCCATCTCAGCAGCTGTCAATGAACATGGCTCAAATGGGGCCTCCAGGTCCACAGGGACAGTTTAGACCCCCTGGACCACAGGGACAAATGGGACCACAAGGCCCTCCACTGCATCAGGGAGGCGGGGGGCCGCAAGGATTCATGGGACCACAAGGGCCCCAGGGACCGCCCCAGGGGTTGCCAAGGCCTCAGGACATGCATGGGCCCCAGGGAATACAAAGGCATCCTGGACCTCATGGCCCTCTGGGACCTCAAGGACCACCTGGACCCCAGGGTAATGCTGGTCCTCAGGGTCATATGGGTCCTCAGGGCCCACCTGGCCCACAAGGTCACATAGGCCCCCAAGGCCCACCTGGTCCCCAGGGTCACTTGGGCCCTCAGGGACCTCCTGGTACTCAAGGTATGCAGGGACCACCTGGTCCCAGAGGAATGCAGGGACCTCCCCATCCTCACGGGATACAAGGCGGGCCAGGGTCTCAAGGGATCCAAGGTCCTGTGTCTCAGGGACCTCTGATGGGATTGAATCGAGAGGAATGCAGGGTCCTCCAGGTCCCCGAGAGAACCAGGGTCCTGCTCCCCAAGGGATGATGCTGGGCCACCCACCTCAAGAGATGAGAGGACCTCATCCTCCAAGTGGACTGCTGGGACATGGCCCTCAGGAGATGCGAGGCATGCAGGGCCCGCCCCCCCAAGGATCGATGCTGGGCCCGCCCCAGGAGTTGAGGGGGCCTCCAGGCTCACAGGGTCAGCAGGGGCCGCCCCAGGGCTCTTTGGGACCTCCACCCCAGGGTGGCATGCAAGGGCCCCCTGGACCTCAGGGACAGCAGAACCCGGCAAGAGGGCCACATCCACCTCAAGGGCCAGTACCATTCCAGCAGCAGAAAACAGCTCTGCTAGGTGATGGGCCCCGGGCCCCCTTCAACCAGGTATTACTTATTTCCAACTTGTAGGTATTACACTTTGGGAAAATATA
Organism: Aepyceros melampus; assembly: GCA_006408695.1. Lineage (NCBI taxonomy): Eukaryota > Metazoa > Chordata > Mammalia > Artiodactyla > Bovidae > Aepyceros > Aepyceros melampus. Next base: position 31,938 of record SJXQ01009781.1, on the reverse strand, counting down.
CTCCGCACTGAGGCGGCACTTCAAAATGCTGTGAAAGGAAGGAACAGCTGGTGTAGACATCTCAAGTAGCGACTGTGGCTTGAGAATGGCATCATGGCTGAAGAAAGAAAGAAGAGTAATTAAGTAGATCATTAAACATATTGCAACAGAATCTTTACTCTCAGCCTCTTCCAGAAAAGATGAACTCCCGATTGAATACACTTCATATTTGTCCCAGGGCTCTAAAAGAGCTGTAGCTGAGGAGGGAGCATGGGGGCTCCAGGTCTATTCTGCTCCCTTTTCTGGGCTCTTTACTTCATAGGCTGGTGTTTCATGGGCTTCCAGACAACTGAGCCACTTGGTGATCTGCCTGCCGGCTCTACTTTTAAGATAGTCTGGGATGTTTAACTCTTGAGTATACTGTAGACTGTGTTCTCACTATTTTCATTTCATTGAATACTTTTAGCAATATGAGTTCAGAATTGCATGTTTTCAAATGGTGACCCTTTGGATGAAACTCTTCAAATTGTTTTTAGTTTACATATAAGAATATTTTCAAGAGGAAGTATTTTTGCAGAAATTTTCTTGGCCCTCTTAGAGAATTCTGTTATTGTCAGCCAAGTTTTTTTAAACCCATCTGCTGAGCTGTGCTTGAGAGGTAGTGGAAGTTGAGTTTTCTTGGGCCGAATTACAGAAGAATGCATGGGCATGAGTGGATTGAACAGTTTGGCTCTGTGGGTTTTTATGTTTTACTGAATTTCATAGTCTGAAATAATTATTTGGGTAAGAAGAACTTGGTTTGTGTCCTTGAAGTCAGTCATGGACCAAAGTGAGTGAATGAACCACTGTTGATTCCCCGGGTCTTCACTTTTTGAAAAGCACCTGATTCCCACGGAAGAGGGCCTGCTGTGGATGCTGTGTGTAGAACGTGCACCACCTCTGGGTGTCTGTAATGTGAAGGTGACCAGTGGATCCACCAAAGTAAAATAACTAGATTATGTTCCTCTTCAGCACATCTTCCAGAAGTTAAAAATGGCATAGCAATGAAGAATTTGATGGCATTTGAATCTATTTCCAGAATTTATTGGGCACATTTCAGAACTTAGGATGTTTAATAAATCTAAGTTTACCATCCAGAACTGTCCTAAAGCGTAAAAATATTTTATATTTTATTAATACAGTGTATATTTGTGTGTTTTTTATATTCAATTCAGTTCAGTTGCTCAGTCGTGTCCGACTCTTTATGACACCATGGACTGCAGCATACCAAACCTCACCTGTCCATCACCAACTCCCGGAGTTTTTATATTATATTTATATTATAAATATTTATAATATTTACCTACCTAACCTTATGTTAGTGAATGAACAGTTTTCATTTTGTAGGCTAAAAATATGATGAACTTTAGATATCACTTTGCGACTGAAATTATATAAACATGTCAAATTCCAGAGGACAGGTCTGTGGGAACAGTTTAGTGTTTTTATTGTATCATATAGTAGAAGATTTTAGACATGAAAAGCAAAATTGCTCTAAAATTTAATTTACCTGTAGAAATACTGGAGTGAAAATGGAGGATTAATACATTAGAGGGCATTTCATGTCTCAGAAGTTGTTGATGAAAAGCTTTGCTTGTATTTCTTATGCTGTTATCTGACCTTCTTCACTTAGACCAGGTCAGTTATTTAAATCAGTCACTCTAATTGGTTAAATTTAATGAAATTGCTTTCAAGTGTTAAGGTAATAACATGAAAGATGTTGAAAAGAGCTGCCCTCCAGTAAAAGGCACAGGAAACAAAGGGGTGTGGGCGTTCCTGGCACTGAGCTCATGGCGGCAGTGTTTAACTGCAGAGCTGTGAGTGAATCCTGTAAGGCTGCTCTTGTAGCTGGTTTGGAATGGGAAAGCAGTTTTGCTGTTGATGGTAGTAGGTTCAGTCACTAATGCATTTTTTATGTGAAGGAATGACTAGATGTGTATTTGATTATTTGTTTGTCAAGAGTCCAGATCCAAGATCACTGGACAGTGGGGAGAATCAGAATTTAGAAATGGCTAGGTGAAAACACAGAATATTAGGACTAGGAACAAGCTAGGGTTGAGCTCTGGGGCTGCAGAGCAAGGAGATTATGAGGATCAGAGCAGCAAGTACATGTCAGACAAGCTGTGAGAACCCAGGAGCCCACGATCTCACGAACCAGCAGTGGGTGCTGGGCTCAGGGGAGTTAGACAGTAGTAGAGAGAAGGCAGCGAAAGGAGAGAGCAGTGAGTGAGCACCTTGCTCGGCAGGGGCCCCTTTCCTAGTCTCCTGCTCCCAATCTTTTAAACCTGGTCATAACCTTTTGAGAGGATGAATTATTTTCTGTAGCTGGAAAGGGATCATGGATGCAAGAGCAGAGTTTACCTGTCCTGGAAGGTCTCCAGGTCTTTATTTTTGCCAGAAATTCCATCTCTGTGCAGACTGTTGTTTTTATGTTATGATTTCCAACTTTCCATTGAGGTTTTGGCTTGGGATTACAACTAAAGATCTAGCTTTAAATAAACCTATCAGCAGGTTTAAAATATGTGTTTCCTTTTATTATGGTCAGAGAAGTATCTTCTTTCCCCTGATATAAGGACAGTTCTGCTGTTTTATGTATTGCTGAAGATTTACGGCAACCTAGTGTTTTTATCTTGTCACATTATGATAAAATTGCTGTTCATGAAGCATAAGCCTTTGATTTCACACCCCTGCTTTAAACACATCTTTTCAGGAAGGACAGAATGCAGGCCCCCCACCCCTGATACCAGGACTAGGGCAGCAGGGAGCACAAGGTCGCATCCCCCCTCTTAACCCTGGACAAGGACCTGGCCCTAACAAAGGTAAATATCTGCTTGGCTGAATAAGAGATTATTTTCTACCTCCTTTGGGTAAATTTTTCAATAGTTTTACTGGTAAGTAATTGATAGAATGTGATCATTTGAACCTCTAGGAAAAATAAGAGCATAGTCAATTCAGGTCATAGCTTTGCCTTATGCTGTTTTCATAGATTGGCTTTGGTTAGCCTGAGCTGCCCAGAGGGCACAACTCCTCACTGCCAGAGGCTGGTGATGAAACCGCTTGGACAGCCACTAGGAGCAGGGCCTGTGCTGCAAGCCAGCCTTGTCCTCCTGGGAATGGGAGTGGTTCCTGTGTTAATCCAATGCAAGTGTATCTTTTTGCCACGCCAGAAAACTGAACTGTTTCTGTCTGAATTTTTGATGGGATAAAGAATTCAGACGTTTTAGCAGTGTTTCTAATATTACCCCCTCCTCCCCCTCAAATTGTGTCATACAGTGTTTCCTGGTTGCATTGTTCTGTACCATTTGAAAGGAAGAAAGCTGTGTTCCAGTGTGTTGTGCCTCAGCTTGTGGATACTATGAGAAGCACAGTTAGGAACTGTCAGTGTAGGCTCTGTGGAGGTTAAGAACCAACCTTGAGTATCAAGAGGGGCACGCGCGGGAGCCACCGCCTTGTTTGGTGCTCAGCTCTCCCAGGAGTGTGGGAAGAGCTGGAGTGCAGTGGAGGGGGGCAGCGGCTGGAGGCAGTTAGAGGGTGGGGCTGCACGTTCAGTGTGCCTTTTCACTGAGGAACACACCACAGAATCATGAATATCGTGGAGACATCACTACAGAGAACGAGACCCTTTTCAGGTGTAATTGGCAAAGCCCACAGCACTTTTTAGGGTTCTGCCCCTATTTGATCAGATTAGGCAAAGTCCTTGTCAGCATATTCAGCCCTGGGACTTTGGGAATTTAAAGCTTAGTTGTGAATTTATGCGAGTTGTTAGAAATAGGAAGGGAGAGGTAAAAGAATTAGGAGAATGTTTCTTTTAGTCTTACCATGTGGAAGTGGTGACCACCAGGGAAAAAGAAAGCATCAAGAGCCAATCTCTGGATCTGGGGACCCTGAGAAAAGAAGTCTGTTACCCACAAGGTACAGCCATCAGCAAACTGAGAGCCTGCCTGTCTCCCTCTCCCCTACCTGTGTCTGTCTCCACCTACTTCCCTTTCCTCCTTGCTCTTCACTCCCCCCCAACCTCCGCCCCCTCCCTCTTCCTCATCTCTTTCTCCTCCCAGGGACCAAAGGGAGAAGGGGGAGCCGAGAAAGTGGCCCTGCCATCCCCTACTGGATTAACCAGCGCCGCCGCCCCGTCACCGGCGGCCACATCCCTTCTAATTTGTAGTGGTGGGTTTCTTTCCTTGGAGGAGCCAGGGTACTTTTAAGCAGGTAGAGGTAATGGGAGGATTGTTATTCATGGGTAAGTCCAAATGGAATGTGTTCAGCTTCCTCAGGTCAAAGGTCTGCAGTGTCTGAGGTCACACCACTCTGAAGTACCTGAAGTCAGAGAATGAGCCATTAGCTGCAGGATCACTCTGGGAAGTGAGGGGCTGTTTACCAGGAGGAAATGAGCCTTGGGGTATTTGAACAAAAAGGCAGCTTAGGAGACACTTTTCCTCAGCCTAGGAGGACTGGCTTAATGGAAGGAAAGAAAGCAGAGGGGATGGAGAAAGCTAAAGAGAGGAGACTCATCTAACGGTGTTTTTAGAAGAAAAACACTTCTCATGGTGTGTTTTTATACTGAGATTTCCAAGTTTTTTTTACCCATGTTGAATGATGAAGTGGAATTGAAATGGCTAAGAGAAATGAGTAAAAATGAAAGAGGAAGTTTGGGGAAGGTAAGGATTATGACTGACTGTGACGTAAGGAAAGGAAGTTTGTCTTTATTGCTGGGAAAAAAAAAACAGTAAAAATCATGAGCTGGGAAAGTGCAGGGGTGAAATTTTTAGAAGTTAGAAGCAAGAGTGTCCCCTTTTGCTGTGTACCTTAAAAAAATACTTGATTTAAATTGTATGTTGACAGAAAAGAGATGTACATTTACAGTGGCTGTGGTCATCATTATTCAGTAGCCAGGAAAACAAACCCCTTTACAGTTAGGAGATAAACTAAGTGTAATTGGTCTCTTTCCATTTTTATTCAGTAACTATACAGCATATATTAAAATATTTATTAAAAAAATCTTTAATTTCCAAACACTGTCTGTGAAGAATGGTGATGATACTGTAGATGAAGAATGCAGAAAAAATGTTTATATAAACCCTGAAACTGAAGTACAGTGGGGCTGTTTGGTCACCTAGCAGTTATTAGAGAGGCTTATGCTTCCACGTATGCTACAGAGGATTTTGTTAAGAATTAAAGCATCAGTTAACAAATCAAGTTAGATGGACTAGGAGTTAAAGGACAGACCTCAGGGCAGCGTGGCCCCAGTGGCCCTGTGGTGGGCTTTGCAGGCTGTTACAAGTGCAGAGATGAATTCCGTCTACTTGGCTTCCTGGCCGACCTTCAGCCTGAGTTCCCTGGAGTTGTGGAGCACTGGGCCCAACAATACTCTGAAGGAATGGGGGCAGGAAGGGAGGCTTAGCCTTATACCTGTGATGTTCTTGTGTTCTAAATGAGCCTTCACTGCAGCTGTTGAGTTGCTTAGCCAGTGAATTGATGAAGTTGAAATCTGTACCCCCAAACCCTGTTCTTTTCATTATATGATGCCTTAGAGACATTTGTCTCCTAAGTACGCTGGGAACCAAGGAGGGAAAACACTCTCAATAAAAGACCACATTCTGAAATTTTAAGATGCTGAAAATCAGACCTGTGTTGACAGGACTCCTGGAAGACAAGGTAAACATCAGTTTGTTTCCTTTAGGTGATTCGCGTGGCCCTCCAAACCATCACATGGGCCCAATGTCAGAGAGGCGGCACGAGCAGAGCAGCGGCCCTGAGCACGGCCCCGAGAGGGGGCCTTTCCGGGGCAGCCAGGACTGCAGGGGTCCCCCTGATAGGCGCGGCCCTCACCCCGAATTCCCTGATGACTTCAGCAGACCAGACGACTTCCACCCCGACAAGCGCTTTGGCCACCGGTTACGAGAATTTGAGGGGCGAGGAGGCCCTTTACCACAAGAAGAGAAGTGGAGGCGTGGGGGCCCTGGGCCTCCGTTCCCCCCTGACCACAGGGAGTTCAGTGAGGGGGATGCCCGGGGTGCAGCCCGGGGCCCCCCAGGGGCGTGGGAAGGCCGCAGACCTGGAGACGACCGCTTCCCCCGGGACCCTGAGGACCCGCGGTTCCGAGGGCGCAGAGAAGAAAGGTGGGCCAGACACTGTATGGGTCCATGTCCTCCTCCCTGGAGCTTCCCATCTGTTCTGTCCACATGGATCTCTTTCCTCCTTCACTGGGGGGAGAGTGCCCTCCCCTCTCTAGGTTTTATGTTTAGACCTAATATAATATGCCTTTTAACATCTATTTGGTTTTTTATTATCTCTGCAGTTAAGAAATCTTTTCCTTTTTGCTTATTTCTTAGTCCTTTTAAACAGATAGGTGGGCCTGTGTACTATAAAGTTTTTTGGATTTGAATAGAAATCTCCAGGTTCTCTTGGTTAGAATGATGAAATATGAGACGGAGATCTAAACAGAAAATAAAGGAATTATTGAGTAGATAGATCTTAACAAAACCCAATCAAGCTGAAGAATAATCTTGCTGTTTAAATAGGGTGAGGTCAGGCTTGGACACTTGACTTGTTTGGGGTAAAAAAAATGAATAGAGGAAGTAGGGAGTAAAAAACAATAATTAGTGAAATCTCAAGTGAGACTCAAAAATAATCAATGATAATAATTGAGTATTTACTGTGTGCCAGATGTTACTTCATTCAGTTGCTGCAGGAGTCGTGAGTTTAGGTGTTAACTGTCAGCCTGTACAGGTGAGGGATGCCACTGAGAGAGCAGTTGCTTGACTTTGGAAGGTCCCACGGATGGTACGTGTAAGAGCAGCTCCCGGTCTGGCCATCCAATTTCAGAGCCGTGCTGTGCTGCCCCGCACCTCTGTCCTCCAGCCACAGTCATCTCTCCCATGTCTTTTCTCATCACGGTATTATTGTTGCTAGTAGGTAATTGAGGTAAAGGTTGGTGATCTCCATTCTCATGGGCATGTTAGAAAAGAGCAGCTGATAAAACATCCAGGGAGGGTAAAATGGAGGGGTCAAAGGAAGCAGCTCTTGGAGAGGAGTTTTTAATAAAAAGATTTAAGAGCTCACTAAATGATATCCAAGTATTCACTCTTTGAAGTGGCTTTTTATGTCTGCAGGACCCCCATTTCCAGTGGCTTTGGCACCAACATAACTTTCATTGATTTCTTGCATCTCTGTGTCTGTGCAGAGTTTCAGATTTTACTGTTTCAGTTTGTGTTCCGTTTCATCTGTCAGTGAGAGACCCACACCTAGACACTTGTGCTGTTCACCGTTTGTACTCCTCTTCTGACATGCCAGACGTGTCCTGCTCACGTTGTGCTTGCTTTTTCCTTCGCCAGGAATACAGTCTCCTAGGTGTTTGCACTTGGATCTTTCCTCCTGTCCCTTTCCTCTGCTTTATGTTCCTCAGAGCACTTAGCAGTCCTTGACATGAAGTGATATATTTATCTGTGTATCACTTTTATCTCCCAGAAGCATGGCATATTCCCGAAGGGAGGTCCTCAGAGCCTAGCACAGTAGTGGTGTTGCCCTGTGGGTGCCCAGTGACTGTTGAATACATGAATGTGTTATAGAGAGAGAGATATTTTAGAGGGGTCAGCTCATTAGCAGATAACTACTCAGCTAACACATATGGACTGAGGGGTTTCAACAACAGAAATCGATTTTTCTCACAGTCCTGGAGGCTAGAAGACCCAGATCAAGGCCCAGCAGTGTAGGTTCTGGTGAGATTTTTCTTCCTGGCTTGCAGACAGGCACTGTCTCCCCTTGTCCTTGCATGATGGAAAGAGACTGAGCAAGCTCTTTGTGGTATCTGTTCTTATTAGAGCATATATCCCATCATGGGGCCCCACCTGCAGGGCCTCATCTAACCTAAATAGCTCTCAGAGGTCCATTTCCAAAGTCACTTTGGGGGACGGAGCTTTAGCATATGAATTTTGTGGAGGGGACAAAAACATTTAGTCCGTAACAGGAACTATTTTCTAACTAGGGCAGATTAGATTCCCTCTGTCCTTTTGTAGTCAGGGCAGTTGTATAATGGATGCCTGGACAAGGGAAGAGTCCTGCCATGTGTGGGGAACTCCTCCCTGAATCTGCCTCGGGGGAGGAGCGCCCTCTGCCGACACTCCTGCTCCGCTTCTCTCCCCTTGTCAATTCCACCCTCACCCTAAGTGGTGAATTCCCAGCATCTGGAGTACCCCTCCTTGGCTTGTAGGAGCATGGCTCATTAAGTTACAAGACAGGTATTAAGAACACATCTAGATAGTTGGAATGGTGGAGTGAAACAAGGAAAGCTCTTTTTACAGTGAAACAGCAAGTTACAGGTGTAGACTTAGAAAATCACTTATTTTAAGCAACCAGTGTCATAATTAATTCAGGGAAGGATCCTCAGCGGATGCAGAAAGCCATCAAATAAAAGGATTGTGGAGAATCAGTATATTTTCACACTGCCCAGGTAATTCACTCCACAGATTACTTAATTGCAAGGGAGAAAGCGGACCTTTACAACAATGAAATTTGGTTGCCATATCAGTTTTACATCCTAAACAGTGAGACAGACTGGCATCACTGTGAAGGTATAAGAAGTATTACCAGAAACGTTTTACCTGAATCTAATCATGGGAAAATCAGAAGAATTCAAATTGTGGAATGTTATGTAAAAACCCTGTATGGACTCTTCAAAAATGTCAAGGTCTATTCTAATAAAAATTTTAAAAGGTCACAAAAGATAAAACACAAGAGGGGACTGTTCTAGATTAAAGTAGACCAAAGAGATGGGACCACTAAATAACAGTGTATGATTGAAAACTGTAAAGACAACTGTAAAGGACATTTTGAGGATAGAGAAATTAAAATCGGATTGTGTATTAAATACTATTACATGTTATTTAGAATGATAGTCGTGTTGTTATGTAGGAGAAAGTCCTTAGAAGAAATCTACTGAAGGACGAAGAGGTGAAGCATTATGTCACAGCTGGTTTTGAAAAGGCTTAGAAAGTGAATTAGTAAATAGATAGTGAAAAGACAAGGTTTGTGTGGCAGAATCTTAAGAACCGATTAATGAATTGTGGTGAAGAATGTATGGGCATTTGTTGCTCTGTATGAAATTTTTCAAAATGTTGGGAGTATAAGATAAACAAATGGAAACTCAGGAAAAAGCAGAAGGCCTGGTGGGCCCTAAGCCTCTGACCCTTTCTCCAGTTTCCATGGCCTCTCTTGGTTGCTCATGCACCTTTCCTACTGGCAGGCCCCTCTTTCTGCTCCCTCACAGGCTTCTGCAGCTCTGGCACCCCTCATTAATGGCCCTGCTTCAGTAGCACTCCTGGCCTTGAGAGGTGGTGAAATGGTCCACTAGCCCAGGCATGAGATTGTCAGCTTGGCAGTGGTGAGCCACCCACAAACCGGATGCCTTCCATCAGGCAGGTGTTGGTGGGGCCATTGGTGCAGGTTACAGCCCCAGGCCGGCCCCTGAGTAGAGAGGTGGGCCAGCGCAGATGGCAGAACAGATGCCCCCAAACAAGTCAAGTACAGTGAGTAGGCGTGATCTCCAATGATCTCTGTCCCTCCCCCCTTTTTTTCTGATTATGTAAGTCCTGTTTATATATAAAAATGTGGATGGGAAATGATGAATATCTGGGAGGCAGAGGTAAAGAGCCTGCACTGAGTGTTAAGACTGGCTGAGTTCAAATCCCAGCACTTAACCCTGTGTCCTTAAAGAAGTGACTTGACTTCTCTGAGTCGTGTGTAAATACTCATGGGTAGAGTAGAGTCACTTTCATAAGGTACCCCCCACTGGGGTACTAGGGGCCCTTTACCCTCCAGGGCTTAGACTGCAGAGGTGCGTGTTCCCAGTTGTGGTGCAGCCAGTGGGTGACTGCAAGCACAGTCTCTGCACAGGCCTCCTCCACGTGCTTCCAGGAGTGCCTGGTTTGTTCACTTTTCCACTCCGTCTCTTTTTCAGACCGTCCCAGCACTTTCTCTGCTGATCTGTGAGACTCTTGCTCTGATGGGCAGATGTGCTCTGGTAGTGGCTGCTCTGAGCCCTCGAGGCCGTTCTCAGTGGCAGGGAGGATTGTCTTCTCTCAGGTTCTGTGCCTTTGTTTTTAGTTTGGACCCAGAAGGAGCTCTGCTTGTGGCCAGAGTCACAAAGACTTTGGGGAGAATGGTCTAGAAGTAGTTTTCTTTTCAGTGAGGATAAAACAAATGAAATAATACACTGTAAAGCACTTGGCATGAGATAAGCACTTTAAAAATGCTCACTGTTATTATTCCTCAAAGCCTAAAAGAAAATTAAAATAACCCCACATTCTAGTACATTTCCCTCTTGCCCATTTTTACCTGCCATATTATAAAATGGGTACTTTAAAAAATACATAATTTTGTTTTTCTCTCATTCAACAGTGTATCATATTTCCTCACATAATTAGGCTTTTTTGAAACATGAACTTGACCTACAAGGTATTCCATTAGTTGGATATCCTGTTGTTTTTTCCTAACAGCTTCCGAAGAGGAGCACCCCCAAGACATGAGGGCCGTGCTCCCCCCAGAGGAAGAGATGGCTTTCCTGGGCCTGAAGACTTTGGACCAGAGGAGAATTTTGATGCTTCTGACGAAACAGCCCGAGGAAGAGATCTCAGAGGTCGAGGTCGGGGTACCCCACGAGGTAAGCTGAGAACCGTGGGTCTGGGAAGGACAGGGATGAAGAGTTGGGTTGTTGTGAGCACACCTGGAATAGTCTGTGAGTGTGGTGTTGTTTTGATTCATTGTATAGGAGGAAGGAAGGGTTTGCTTCCCACTCCTGATGAGTTCCCTCGCTTTGAAGGAGGACGGAAACCAGACTCCTGGGATGGAAATAGAGAGCCAGGTAAGGCAGTAGAGCTGCTTGTGCCTTAGGGTTCCTCTGACCGACAGTTCTCAGAGTGTGGTTTGAGGACTCTCCCAGGGGTCCACTGGGTTCTCTCTTCAGCAACCTACCTCTCCCTGGGAGGCTGGGTTGTCTTCATATCTTCAACCTACAGTGTGAACTGAATGCAGGAGCCGGTGGGGACTTTCTCCTGCTGAGCCAGATATTAAAGAGATTTGTCAAAATGCCACTCTTTTCACTAAACAGTTCTGTTTTTGGAAAATATGTTAAATGAACTAAGGATTTCTCAGTCTTAATTTCTAACATGGCAGATGTTGTTAGAACTCTCATGAAATCTCTTTGGGGTCTTCAGTAATTTTTAAGAGTGTGAAGACATTCTGAAACTAAAAAATCTGAGAACCACTTTTCTGGACCTTCCAACTCCTCTTATTTTAGGAGGTATGTTGATTCCTAATCTTAACCTTTCTGTGTACTCAATGATGTCACTGGCCTATGGCGAGTATTTAGGAAATGTTTCTTGCATGACTGAATATTTGTTTTCAAGTTGCTACTTAACAGTATAATTTCTGTCTTCTTTTGGTCACATTGTACTTTAATATGGGGTTCCCCAGTGGCTCAGTGGTAAAGAATCCACCTGCAGTGCAGGCGATCTGGGTCAGTCCCTGGGTCAGGCAGATTCCCTGGAGAAGGTTATGGCCACCCACTCCAGTATTCTTGCCTGGAGAATCCCATGGATAGAGGAGCCTGGTGGGCTACAGTCCATGGGATCGCAAAGAGTTGGACATGACTGAGCAGCTGAGCATGCATGACTGTACTTAAATATAATGAGATTGTCAGATTCTTAGCCTTGTGGATCTGTGCTTCCTATTAGGGCCAGGACATGAACATTTCCGTGATGCTCCCCGCCCTGATCATCCCCCTCATGATGGTCATTCCCCAGCTAGCAGAGAACGGTCCTCTTCTCTCCAAGGCATGGACATGGCATCTTTACCACCCCGAAAGCGCCCCTGGCATGATGGGCCGGGAACCTCGGAGCATAGAGAAATGGATGCCCCAGGTGGTCCTTCTGAGGATCGAGGAGGCAAAGGTAAATGAGGCTGGTGATTACAGCTTGGGAGCTGCGGGTGCTACAGCCCTGCCAAGAAGGCTTCAGGGTTACTGGAAGCCCCATCCCAGTGCATGCCTGTTCTGTCTGTCCCTACTGGGGCACCCCCCACTGGGGTACTAGGGGCCCTTTACCCTCCAGGGCTTAGACTGCAGAGGTGCGTGTTCCCAGTTGTGGTGCAGCCAGTGGGTGACTGCAAGCACAGTCTCTGCACAGGCCTCCTCCACGTGCTTCCAGGAGTGCCTGGTTTGTTCACTTTTCCACTCCGTCTCTTTTTCAGACCGTCCCAGCACTTTCTCTGCTGATCTGTGAGACTCTTGCTCTGATGGGCAGATGTGCTCTGGTAGTGGCTGCTCTGAGCCCTCGAGGCCGTTCTCAGTGGCAGGGAGGATTGTCTTCTCTCAGGTTCTGTGCCTTTGTTTTTAGTTTGGACCCAGAAGGAGCTCTGCTTGTGGCCAGAGTCACAAAGACTTTGGGGAGAATGGTCTAGAAGTAGTTTTCTTTTCAGGGGGCCAGTGGGTTATTTCTGCCACTTGAAACTCTGGATCTTTATTTTATAGAGGCAGCACTGAACCAGGAGTGGTAGCTATTGAATGCTAACTCAGCTGTGGTCTCAGGTGAGGCTGGGCTGATAGACAAGGAGTGTACCTTGGAGGCTGCTGGAAAGAGTGCCCATGTGCCCCAGCCTGTGCTCCACTCCAGTTCACCTGCCTCCTGTTGAATCCCTTCTTTACAGAGTTCTGCCTTTTGTTCTTGGTAGTTTGGTTCTTCTAAGTGCAAAGCTCTCAGAAATAATTTGGGTCACCAGTCCCCACCCATATGCACGTTTTGTTGCTGGCTGGGTGGGCACTCAGGACACACTTTGTAGGTCCCAGGCTGAGGCCACATGGCTAGTGTGGAAGTGACATCCTAACTGACATCTTCTCTGCCAGGCTACCATGAGGGGGCCTAGGCTGAGCTTTGTAAGAAAAGAAGCCAACTTCCTTTGGTTATCTTTCCTCACCTCATCTTAGCTGGATTTAGATTCTATGCAAAAATGTAAGACAGAGTTGGCAGTAGTGTTCTGCTGTGCACGATGGGAGATGTGACCAAATGCTGTCACCTGAAGAACAAATTTTAAAAGTGAGAATTTCAATGACGCCTAGAGGTTTGCGTGTCTAATCCTGGAACAACCAAAACTGTCCCTTGGAGAAGCACTAAAAGCTAGGGTTTCTCTTTTTGTATTTTTGTTTTCCGGGGAATATTTATCTAGCTATTTAACAAGAAATCATAAGTGCCATATAGTTGTAGGATAATCATAGTAAATACTTATTCTGTAGAGCACTTGTAATTAACATCATCAGCAGTTTGTATTTCTTACTTGCTTCTAATATTAAGTCAGTGCTTTTCAAACCTTCCTCCAGAACAGCTGTGGTGGCATAGGAAGGTGAAGAAACACTTCACATAGACTGTAGGCACAGTCCAGCATGGTCTGTGACCTCCAGCAGGGCCTCAGTGTGTATCTCTTGGCTCCCCAGCGGCTCCATCCCAGCCTTGGGGAACACTGTGTCTAGCTAATGCTGAGGGGCATAGCCACAAGCCAGGACGGGAACGAGAAAAGGAAAGTGGAGGCACAACTTCTACTGCTGATGTTCTCAGAACTCTGTTTAAAAAACAAACAAAACCAGAAATGTTCCACTGTCTGTCATCATAGAGTAAATGTTTGTACCAGGAGTTATTAAAAAGTTGAAATAAAAGTCACATGTAAAACCACTGTTTCATTTCAGGCCGAGGGGGCCCAGGACCTTCTCAGAGAGTGCCTAAGTCCGGACGTTCCAGCTCCTTGGATGGAGACCACCATGATGGATACCACAGAGATGAACCTTTTGGGGGCCCTCCAGGCAGTGGTACCCCTTCTAGAGGGGGCCGGAGTGGCAGTAACTGGGGTAGAGGGAGTAACATGAACTCTGGCCCACCAAGGCGAGGAGCTTCAAGGGGGGGTGGGAGGGGTGGGTAGAAGCT